>JAOTQJ010151733.1:2768-12976 GCA_025642045.1 Solanum sejunctum
ACTTTAGTGTTGTGGGAGACTCATTTAAGGACTGCTTGAAGCACCTACATGTTATTTTGCAAAGATACGAGGACAGTTAATGAGGGTATTCTGTTGCGGTACAAGATAACACGCAAAGGGATCAAGGTTGATACAGCTAAAATGGAGGTGACTGAGAATCTTCCACTACCCATCTCAGTTAAGGGGGTGAGGAGTTTCTTAAGGCATGCTGGATTTATCGGAGGTTCATAAAAGAAATCTCTAAGATTGCACACCCTTTGTGTAATTGTTAGAGAAAGATGCTAAGCTCCTAGTCATTGATGTGTGTCTCAAAGCCTTTAAAGATTTAAAAAAAGAGGTTGATCTCATTTCCAATCATTGTAACTCTAGACTAGTCCAGACCCTCTGAAATCATGTATGATACAAGTGGGGTTGCTCTAGTTGTAGTATTGAGTTATTGCCAAGAGAAGATATTACATCCCATATACTATGCCAGCAAAGCCCTAAATATAGCCCCAGAGGAATTAAACCTTCACTGACCAAGAGTTACTCGTAGTGGTCTTTGCATTCAAAAACTTCAGGTCATATCTATTAGGGGACACTCAATAGTTAGATATTTTATGGCTAAGAAGGATGTAAAACCTAGGTTGATGAGATGGGCGCTTGTCTTTTAAAAGTTCAACTTCAGTGTCATCGACAAAAAAAATAGAGAATCAGGTTGCATATCACCTTTCTAGATTAGAAAATGGGGAAATTATAAAGTTTGATGATGGATTGGAGATTGATAATTCTTTTCTAGATGAGAGAGTGTTGGCTACATGTCATGATTTCATACCTTAGTTTGCAGACTATGCAAAATATTTGGTAAATGATATCGTGTTGATTAACTTGAAGACATATTAAAGTCAGACGTTTTTGTCTGGTGTGAGAAAGTTCCTTTGGGATAACGAATTCTTGTTTTGTGTATGTGCTAATGGGATTATTCATTGTTATGTGCCATAGATTGAGATAATAAGCATACTTGAGACATGCCTCTCATCATTAGTAAGTGGTCATCATAGTGGAACTCGAACAACACGCAAGATATTACAGTGCGGGTATTATTGGCCCACTATAAACCAAGACACTCATGACTATGCTAAAGCCTACGATAGGTGGCAGAGAGAAGGTGGTGTTTCCTGCAAACATGAGCTCACTGTAAACCCTATTATGGTGATTGTGTTATGTAACATATGGGAGATAGATTTCATAAGACTGTTTGTTAGCTTACATGGAAACATATACATCTTAGTTTCTATAGATTATGTATCGAAGTGGTTTAAGGAAGTGGCTCTACCCAACAATGAGGGTAAAATTGTCACAACATTTCTAAAAAAAAGATCTTCTTAAGGTTTAGTACCCCTTGGGGAATCACCAGTAATAGAGCTTCTCACTTCTTCAATAGGTGTTTTAAAGCTCTTCTTGAAAAGTACAGAGTGAAATATCAAGTGGAGACACCTTATCATCCTCAACGAGTGGGCAAGTGAAGCTGTCTAATAAGCAAATTAAATGGATTTATCCAAGACTATGAATGCAAATTAGACAGATTGGTCATAGAAGCTAGATAACATATTATGGGCATACTGAACAACATTTAAAACCTATATAGGCATGTCTCCCTACCAACTTGTCCTTGAGAAACCATGTCACTTGCCAGTGGAACTTGAGCATAAGCACTGTGGGTGCTGAAGAAGTTAAATTTGGATTAGCATGATGCAGCAAACTCTAGGCTAAGCCAACTCGATGAGCTTGATGAGTTTCGATTGATGGCATATAAGAGCTCAGCCTTGTACAAATAAAGAATGTAGTTGCAGCATGACCATCGTAGAGAGCCGCCAACTCACACCAGGGGACTTGGTGATACTCTACAATTCAAGAATGAAGTTGTTCTCTATGAAGCTCAAATCTAAATGGATGGGACCATTTTGAGTAGCACGTATCTTCAATCATAGGGCTATTGAGTTGGAGAGACGAAGTTGAGAAACCTTCAAGGTAAATGTACAAAGAGCCAAACCATATGATGGAAATGTCGAATAGATAAACACGATGAAAGAATGGGATCTTGATAAAGTCTAAGAACTCAAGTCATCTATGTTATGTTGCGACAATAAATTAGGTGTTGCTTGTTAGGCAACCCAAGGTGGATACTAGCGCTTAGAAATAAGGCAAAAAGTTGAAAAATGAAAAGAAAACACCCAGAAAATCTTGAAATAGGAAAAAAGGAGAATAAGGTGAAAGTAACAGAGTTGATAGGGAAAAAATGTAGAAAACCCGGTGTCAAGGAGGGCCTTTAGTCACTATGCTCCTAAAATACCATACCAAAGCACTCTCAGCCTATCTTACAACCCTAGAAAGTCCTAAAGTGATCCTAGTAAAGTTAGTTGAAGGTTTGAATCATGAGTATAAGGAAAAGATATGGTATTAGGTATGATGCATGAATATATTTTGTGAGAGTGAGTGATTTTGCATAGTCCTAAGGTTAAACATGACAATATGCTTGACTGTTAGATGTGGGACTTCTTTCTCAGAGGGCGCTTGCATTACATTTTTAGCGCTAGACTTGTTCATTGGTTATGGATTATTGATACAACCTCGCTTGTCATAGTTGTGTTGTCACATGCTCCAATCTATTTTTGTTTATTAGATAGCTAAATGATCTAATTTGAAAAGTTTATGTGGGTGTCTGAGTTTGAGATTTATGTGATGGATGTCATTGAATTAAGGTCTATATGTTACTGTATTATCTATATAGATTTAGACCATCACTTGAGGAGAAACAATAATTTAAGTGGAGGGTATTGATGTGTAACCAAACTTTAACACTTTTGATACTGAAAACTTGGAATTTTATGGGTTTTTAATGTGATAGTTGGTTTTCTATGTTTTTGTGTTTATATTTGCAAGATTACAAGTTCGCCGTGATTTTAGGAAAAAAGTGCAGAGTTGCTGATTTTTGCTGTTATACGAGATCCTTTACGGATCATAGATCATTCTTTGGGCCGTAGGATGGTTTAATGAACAGTTCTAGTGAGGGGCTATTTTCTGAAGTTAATTCTCTAAACATGTAGAAAAGTTGTAGAAGGTTTTACGAGTTGTCGAAGATTGCAAATGCTCTGTGGAAATGAGATTTGGACTTTCAAAAGTTTCATCAGATAAAACGCCAATTAAGGATCTTAAACTACTTTACGAGTTGTAGAGGGTGTTGTAGAGTTAAAGTCTAAATTTTTAGCAGCTGAGTACGAGTCCCCGATTACGGGCTATGGAATGCAATATAGCTTGTAAACTCCTTTTGTATGGCGTACTGACCAGTTCTCCTATTTTATTTAGGTTTTGTATTTTACTTATTATAAATAAGTTTTGGGTTATTTTCAAGTGTTTTTTTTCACCTAGCACTCAGAGAACTCAGTAATTAGAGAAAAAATTCTGAGTTCATATTAAAGATTCATTAAAAACACTTGTGTTTGAATGTCATCTTTAACCTTACGATTCTTATTGAAGTTGGATTTGCTTGTTATTAATTCTATTTTGTAAGTGTTCAATTATGTTTTGTCAATCCATAATTCTTGAATCTACATAAAGCATGAGTAGCTAAATCCACAACTAGTGTTGTGGGAACCACGAAGAATTAATAAAGTAAAACCGGATAATTCATAATTCTTGGAAGGTGTATGTGCATGTATTAATTAACTATCTTCGTTTTGCATGATTTCTAGTCATGGCTAACATTAGAACCTGCCTAGTGTTACTGATTCCACCAAGACAGTAATGAATAGGAAAATAGATTAATTAACATGGCTAGGTTGATGTGTTCTCGTCTAATCAACAAAACTGAGCTAAGGGGAGGTTGTACTGGGACTAATACGTAAGGGTTAGTAATGTACAATATTTAGATGGGCCAAGTCGCATAGTGAAATTCACCTCTCACCTTTGACCAAAGGGCTTGATCAACATAACTTATCTTCCTGAATACTATAACTAGAAAAGAATTAGGCTATCTAGAGATACTGAGTTGGAGAATCATGAGGAACACAATAGCCTAGGTTCTCTCCATATTGACTTCTCTCTTGTGTTAATTAGTTTAGTTATATTTTTCATTGAGTATTGCAAACCCCCCTTATTTCGGGAAGTAAGTTGGTTAACCATTCAAATTATGAACATTGAATTCTCTTGAGTTTATGTATTATCTATGGGTTCAACCCTAACCTTTTTTAGGTTTATTTCTTGACAGCGACTGTTTTATCCTCTAAAAAGGAGGTGTAACTTGGGAGGCATTAGGAAACAGTGCCAAAATCTTGATGTCACCTAAGTTAAGCCTCTTTTTTTAGGATAAAGTTATCGCTGTCAAAAAATGAAACCTAACTAAAGTTACGGTCGAACCCAAGGGAATACAATAGACTAGGAGAATTTAATTAATGTAATTTGACCTATTAACCAACTTATCTCCCCCAAGAGGGCTTTTTGTAATAACAAGTATAAAAGTAACCTAACTAAGACAAGAGTTCAACCAATATGGAGAGAAATTAGGCTATTGTGTTCGCAATTATTTTCTACATTAGTATCACCAGATAACGTAATTTGTTTCTAGTATGTAGCATACAGGACGATAATTTAAGATCACCAAACCCTTTGGTTCAGGCGAGAGGCGAATTTCACTATGTGACTTGGCCTATCTCTACAAGGTGACATTACTAACCTTAACTATTGTCCCAGTGCAACCTCCCCTTGGCCTAGTTCGGTTGATTAGATAAGAACACATCAATCGAATCCTGATAATTAATCTCTTTCCCTATTTATTATTACCTTGATCCAGTCAGTAACATCAGGCAGATTATAATGTTTGCCACCACTAGAAAATGTGCAAAATGAAAAGAGATAGTTAATACATACATGTACACTTTCCAAGAATTACGAATTATCCAGTTTTACTTTGTTTGTTCTTCATGGTTCCCATAATCCTAGTTGTGAATTTAGCTACTCATGATTTGTGTATATTCAAGACTTATGAATTTGAATAACATAATAAAACACTTCGACAATTTAATTAAGCACAAACAAATCCAAGCTTCAACGAGAATCACAAGATTGTAATTAAAAGGCCAAATCAAATTAAAAGTACTAGTGTTTCTCAAAACTCTCCAATGTTTTCTCTACTGAATCTCACTATTTTTTTGTCAACTACTCAAACTCTCTTGGAAAAAAAACCTAATAACCCATTTATAACATTTAAAATACTTAAAATACAAGTCCTAAGCAAAATACCTAGGTTGGCATGTTTCACGAACTATTTTATGGGTCATATTGTGTTTTATAGGCCATAATCATGCTTTCGTACATTGCTGCTGTGAAAGTGGACTTGTGTTCTTTTATACCCCTCTACAACTCGTAAGGTGTTCTACAACCCATAGGGGTTTCGTCTAGTGATACTTCAGAAAGTATTCTTTCTCTGATCCTCAAGGCCCGAGACTTCAGATATGACTCATAAATTGATTTACGACCCATCAACATGTTCATCAAACAAACTTGAGAAATTCAGCCACTCACTATACACGAAACCTACTTCACAGGCTATAGAATGCTCTATGGCCCATAAAGGGTCTTGTTCATCATCAAAATTAGTAACTTCTGCTTATTCTTTCCAAAACCGGTGCCAACCCTAAAATAATGCAAAACCAAACACAAAAACACATAAAATCCACCAACAATGTATTGAGAACACAGAAATTCAAAGTTTTAAGCATAAAAAATGTTATATTTTGACATCACATCATGTGGTGGTGGGTGAGGTTCTGATCAACCCCTCTATTAGGAGCCCAGTTTAGTTATGAGTTCATAAGTTTCATATTTTCTTGGAGCTTTCACAGGATGTTTAGTTTTTATTATACAGTTGGGTATAGTCATGGCTCTGTCTCGATAGTGTTAGTAAGACTCTTAAAGGTTGTTGTGGTCATGTTATTTTTGTCTTGGTTATTTGGCACCATTTAGTCTCCAGACATGGTTTTGGAATGTATATATATGTATGTGTGTGCCTGTACCTCTGTTGTTGCAGTCTCATCAGTTAGCTAGTACTTTATCATTTTGGTTTACCTAGCTTAATGTAGATGATTTTTTGTGAAGCAGTTCATGACCTAAATGGTCCAAGCTAACTTTTTCAGGTGTTATCTTGTTTGATCTTTTGTCCCCTAGTGTAATTATATAGCATGTTCAGTGGCATACTTATCCAACAATGGTATCGCGTGCTAGTCATGCCTTCCCCTTTTTTTAAGAGAAAGACAAACATGGTATTAAAGTAGGTCGTGTCCCAGGGAGTCCACAATGTCGTGTCTAATAAAGCATCTCTTATGGGTATGTTATGCACCACGCTTATAATTTGGAGGCTATAAGGCATTTATAGATGGTTACATTTCTTTCACTTAATAGATCGTGTTATAGAGCAAAGCTATAATAATATATGAAATCTAATTCATCCTTTGTGATTTTATTTAACAAACTACCCATGTTCAGGAGATGGCACAGTTCGAGATTGGGATGGATTTGAGAGAAGGTACCAGTCTTTCCTCTACTAGTCAAGGAGCAATATTTCTTGTGGGGGAACACAGTGAGTCTCTAGTACCTGTAGTACTAGATTCATAAGCACCTATTGTGACCTAAGGAGATCCAATACACCTAGCCCTACCATAGACTAGGGAGCAGTAGATGAGGGATCTAGTTCAGATACTGACTAGGAGGGTTCCTATTCATTAGAGGCAACAAGAGGCAAGAGCAGACGCTAGAAGGGATCAAACATTAAGCTCGAAGACTCCGAGAATTTCTTTACATGCCCTTTAGCATTTACCAAATCTAGTCCCATTGAGGATCCCCAGGACTTCATAGACAATATGTATAGAGTATTGAGGGTGATGAATACTTTTGTCACTAAGATTATAGAGTTGGCTTCTTTACGACTACGTGATATCGCCATCTTATAGTATGAGGGATGAAGAGATCCAGAGGCCTTAATGCCCTGCCAGCATAGTGGGAGGATTTTTCTAAGGTTCTTTTAGCCTATTACTTGCCATAGTAGGTTCGAGAGGCCTGTCTTGACCATTTTATCACTCTGAGGTTAGGGAGATATAAGAGCAAAGGAGTTTAGCCTTCAGTTAAATTTATTGACGGGGTATACACCAGATATTTTAACTACCATAAGCATCAAAGTTCATTGTTAGCTATGTGGTTAGCGGGATCATTTGATCAGAGGATATAGGATAGCATCTTTATAGGACAGTGGAGATAGTTCCCGTATATCGACATTTTGATGTTCTGTCAAAACACAACACTTTCGATGCTTAAAACTTGGAATTATATGTCTTCTCAATACGATATTAGTTGGTGTTATATGATTTTGTGTTATATTTACATTATTCTAGGGTTGGCCATGATTTTGGGAGAAGTTACTGAATTTGATTCAGTACGAGACCCTTTATAGGCAGTAGTTCACTCTACGTGCCGTGAAGTGGGTTTCATGGACAATTCCAGTGACGGGCTAATTTTCTAAAGTTGATTGTATGAAAATGCAGATGGGTTATGGAATGATTTATGAGTCGTGCAACATGGTTCATGCCCTGAGGATCAGAGATAAGGGAATTTTTGAAAGATTGATGAGATGAAACCGCTATATGGATCATAAACCACTTTATAGGTCATAGAGGTGTATCTTACACTTGAAGCCCAGATTTCTAGCAGCACTATATGCAACCCCGATTACTGTTCATGGAATGTAATATGATCCATAGACCTATTCGTGAGGCATGGAACCCTAGTTATCCTATTGTATTTAGGACCAATATTTTGAATGCTATAAATAGGTTTCAAGATTATTTTTTATAAAATTTTCACATAGTACAGAGAGAATTTGAGAATTATAGAGGAAAATAGTGAGATAACATTGGAGAGTTTTTGGAAACACTTGTACTTTGTTTTGATCTTTAATCATGTGATTCACTTTGAAATTGGATTCGCTTGTTCTTAATTCTACTTTTAAGTGCTCTATTATGCTATTCCAATTCATAAGTATTGCATCTATACAACTCATAAGTAGCTAAATCCACAACTAGGGTTGTATGAAACATGAAGAACTAACAAAGTAAAACCAAATAATTCATGTTTCTTGGAAGTTGTGCATGCATGTATTAATTAACTCTTTTCATTTTGCATGTTTTCTAGTGGTGGCCAACATTAGAACCCACCTATTGTTACTAACAAGACTAAGGTAGTAATGTATCGAAAAAGAGATTAATTAACAGGATTCAATTGATGTTTTCTCGTTTAATCAACTGAACTGGGCTAAGGGGATCTTGTACTAGGAATAATAGGTAAGGGTTTCTAATGCACACTATGGAGATGGCCCAAGTCCCATAGTGTCATTCGCCTCTTGCCTAGACCAAAGAGTTTGGTGAACTTAACTTACCGTCCTGCATGCTACACACCAGAAAAGAATTAGGTTATCCGGTGATACGAAGTTAGGGAGTCATAGGGAACACAATACGCTACTTTCTCCCTATACTGATATAACTTTTATGTTAGTTATGTTTACTTTACCATTGATTATTGCAACCCGATCCCCCTTGGGGAAGTAATTTGATTAATCACTCAAATTGCATTAACTAAATTCTCCTGAGTCAATGTATTCCTTTGGGTTCATCCCTAACCTTGGTTAGGTCCAATTTTATGACAATGACCATTTTATCCTAAGAAATAAGGTACAACTTAGGGGACATTAAGGTTTTTGTGGTGTTGCCTAGGAATACAACTAGAGTTAGTTAATTCATAGTTATTTGTGTATTAATCCTTATTTCCCACATTTTGCAAATTTTGTTGATTTTGTTTCTTTTTTGTGTGTAAGTGTAGTGTATACGCAACACACAAAGTCGGGGCAATCCCTTGACTCCGTTTTACCCAGAGATCTAAAAAATATTGAGGAGAATGGGCCAATATAATGCCAACAAAATGGCTAATGCAGCTCTAAACAGGAATGACTATGAGAATGCTGACCATGAGAACCCACCTCCTCTTGAGGACATTGCTCTACAGCCATAGGATTTTAATGCCATTTCTTATCAGTTGAATCAAGACAGGCTAAATCCTATAGCTATGGAGGTGGCTGGAGCTATTGTGTTGCCTCCACTATTGGCTGACATAAATTTCGTAGCTTTGTGTGGGTTGCTTCAAATACTGCAAAACTATAGGCTATTTCCAGGTTTACCATTGGAGGATCCCCAAAGCCATCTACACAACGTTGCATTCATCTGCAAAAGTGTGATGAGAACATAAAATTTATCTATAGATGTTATGGGGTTTCGTGTATTCCTATTGTCTCTTACATGAAATGAACTATTATGGCTATCTAAGCTCCCACAAAGTTCGATCACTAGCTAGGCCGAATTATAGAAGACTTTTTTGGAAAGGTACTTCTTGACGTCGAAGAAGCACAAGTTAAAAAATTAGATAAACAACTTTGAGCAACTTTCGGGTGATTCGATCAGTACTACATGGGACCAGTTAACCAAATCCTTAAGGAACGTCCCAAACCATAAAATATTTAATGAGACCCTAGTGGAGATCTTTTATCGTTCCCTTGATGAAAACAGTCAGGCTTGGGCTGACACTATCTTAGGGGGATATGTTCTTAGATCAGTCATTCGCATAGATCGCAGGAAGGATAGAGAGAATAGTCAATATTAATCATGTATGAGGGCAAAGAGACAGCTTATCTGCCAAAAGTTTTTGCACTATCCATGTCAAATTAGAGCAAGCTAAGATAAATGAAGCAATTGTGCAAGAGCTTGCCAAATTCGCATAGGCATGGAGGTGATAATATAACAGCACTAGAGCGAGTCAATACAGCAGTTCATGAACCGTTATGTACACCTTTGTATGATGAGCCTTATTATGAGGAAGACATATGCTTTATTGTTGATTAGACAGGGGATTTCTAGACCAACGCCAAAGGCTCCAATCAGGACTATTAGCACTAAGGTCAACAAAACCAAGGTTAGAACTTCAACAGAGATGGAACTTTCAGGGACAATTGTAGAGGATACTATGAGTAGAATAAAGGGCTTGAGAGAGATTTGGATTGTGGTCATAGATATGGCTTTACAAATGGTATCTATGTGCTACCACATAATCGTGATGCAGGTCCAAGTAGCTCAAGA
>JAOTQJ010151733.1:13076-31433 GCA_025642045.1 Solanum sejunctum
TCTAAGGGGTATTAAATCTTAGATTTCAAGCATCAACTAGAAGATTGAGTCTCATTCAGTTGCTATTAAATAGCTTGCATAGTTTGGTGAAGTGTCGACTTAACTCAATCAGCGTCAGAGTGGTACATAGCCTGGCAACATAGCTCATAACCCTAAGAATGAAGGGTAGTGCATGGTTGTTACTACTTTTGGTGGCAAGAGCACCATTGATCCTCAAACGCTATTTGTTGAGGATGATGTTCAAAAGGAGACACTTTGCCCAACAATAGAGATATAGAAAATGCTCATGGCGAGGATATGGTGGTCATAGATATGGCTTTACAAATGGTATCTATGTGCTACCACATAATCGTGATGCAGGTCCAAGTAGCTCAAGACTTGAATAAATGTTTGATCTATTATTGAAGAAGGCTGAGACATAGGAAGAGACTCTAAGGGGTATTAAATCTTAGATTTCAAGCATCAACTAGAAGATTGAGTCTCATTCAGTTGCTATTAAATAGCTTGAGCATAGTTTGGTGAAGTGTCGACTTAACTCAATCAGCGTCAGAGTGGTACACAGCCTGGCAACATAGCTTATAACCCTAAGAATGAAGGGTAGTGCATGGTTGTTACTACTTTTAGTGGCAAGAGCACCATTGATCCTCAAACGCTATTTGATGAGGATGATGTTCAAAAGGAGACACTTTGCCCAACAATAGAGATATAGAAGATGCTCATGGCAAGGATATGGTGGGTATAGCTGTTGATACACCACAAAAGTTGAAGCTCCTTCTTTGAACTCCTCCTCCCTTCTTTAAAAGTAAAACAAAAAGGGAGGAGGAAGGCAACTTCAAGCACTTCCTCTCCATAGTGAAACAACTCTCCATCAATATCCCTCTCATTGAGGCATTGGAGAAGATGCTAGGTTTTGCAAATTCCATGAAGGACCTAGTTACTAAGAAGCACATTATGAGCTAAGAGCTCTCCCAAGAGCTTCAATATTGCAATGCGATTGCTATAACGTCCTTGGTCTAGAACTGAGAAGATCCCCGTGCTTTCACCATATCCTACACCATTGTATGTATGGAGTTCATAAGGGCACTATGTGATTTAGGTGCCATTATTAATTTGATGCCCCTAGCGATCTTCAAGAAGCTAGGATTGGAAGACACTACTTCGACGAGCATGCAATTGTTGATGGCTAATCGCATGATGAAGAAGCCTGTGGAGATACTATATGATATGCTGGTTAAAGTTGAGAAGTTTATATTCCCCTTAGAATTCGTAACCCTAGATTGTGAAGTCATCTTTGACGTTCCAATTATTTTGGGAAGACCATTCCTAGCCCCTGGATGAATACTAGTGGATATGGAAGCCAGTCAACTCAGATTCAGATTGCATGATGAAGAAGTTGTCTTCAATATCTTTTAGTCTATGAATAGGCCAGACCATTTAAAAAATGAATTCTGAGTAAACAATTTCTCCAAGTCGTGACGCGACAATAATTCAAGTGCTACTTGAGAGGCAATCCAAGGTTTTTTGTGTAGTAGTTATAGTTGTAAATTTAATTTCAATTTTTGGATTCATAGGTAGTTTATTTTCTTGTATTCTGGTTATAATCTTGGTCATTGGGCTGGTTGCATATAGGGTAACAGTGTGTTCTATGAATAATATGCACGTACATGGCTAAGTCAACCATTTTGGCTGAGAAAGGCATCAAGAAGTTACTTTAAGAATGGTTCTATAAGCCATAAAATACTTTATGACATGTACACCATCTTGTAAGCAAAATTTTGTGCAGTCGAGTCCATGAGCCAACGTTACAATCCATAGACAAAATTATGATTCGTGAATGGGCCGCATGGACGTTAGGTAAGTTTTTTAAAATTATTCTAAGTGTTGAGGTTTCTACGACTAACTCTATAAGTCGTACATCTCTTTATGACTCATGGACTGGTCCATGAAACCCGATGCTGAAATCTAGTGTTTGGAGGTTCTACAAAACCACAGTTCACGAGCTGTAAAATACTCTAAAACTTATAATCAAGGTTTAGTAGATTCTAGGCCTATCAAATTTTAGCAGACTCGATAAAGTATAAATAATGGGGTTAAATTATTTTGACCCTATTTCAACTCTAAACTATAAAAATTACTCGGCTGTACCCCAACCCCCATGAATTTTCGACTACCACCGGCAATCGACTCCCCTATTTTCCAGCAACTTTTTCTAGCGACCTAAGGTTTTAGTGTCTCTTCACCTCCTTCATTTTCTAAAATCTAGTCACACAAATTAGTATGTTTTAGGTTAACACAATGCCATTACTTTTCCTATGTTTGTATGATTACACTAGACAAATATTGGGAATGGTAGTGTTAGACACAAACCCATATGTGCAATTGCCATGTTGGTAATTGAATTAGGGTTGCTCATGTTTGGATATGTGTATAAATCAAGAATTAGGTGTGACTGTCATGATTATATGATTCAAATAATATGTCTTGGCGCCTATCAAATCATCTACCATTTCTGATGAATTGATTGTGTGTGTAATTTGGTGGGTGATGACATAAGTGCATAATTTTGTTGTGAAATCATTCATATGTTGTTGAAATGGTTAGAGAAAAATGCTCAATTACTTTTGATAGGGTACATATGTCAATTATCATATTGGTATAGGTTTTTGTGTTACTTCAATATTGTTAGTAAAAGATTGAAAAAGGTCATATGGGGTCCCATTTTGATGGACTTAGAAACTTAGGTGACTAAGTTTTCTAGTCTACGAGAGGATTTTACATCTAGTGAAACTTTCCACAAGTTGTAATTGTCGTTCATAAGATTCCAGAAATCTACAAGACCTTCTACGAGTTGTAAAACACTTTACAGCTCATAGAAAGGCGTTATGGAGCATTACATGAAATAATTTCAGATACTGGAATAAAATATTTTACGAGTATTTCCTAGTCTTGTAGACTTTTTCAATGAACAAAAATTTTGTGATCACTATTTTATGAGAGCCCTCTACTACTCATATTATAAACTATGACTCATAAAGGTGTTTTCGTTAGACTCATATGTAATTCAGTCTAAATTGTTTTAGCATTTTAATTTTTTGATTAGTGGGGCTAACCAAGATAAATAAATGTCCATGTTTCAGGTACAATGGCCCTAAATGAGATCAAGGCCCCATAGAGGAGGCTTAGAGATGAGCCTTTAGAGGATGATCAGACTCCTACCTCGAGTGGATCAGTAGAGGACCTTGGCGTTCATGCACACCTAAAGGCTGCTAGACCTCAGACTACAGCTACTACCAAAGATAGGCAGATTCAAGCTCTCCTCACCTACACTCCCCAGTATGCTGAGTGAGGCCATGACGGGAGCAATTCTATTTGGATGACTCTATCTAGAGAGGAGTGCAATTATGAGTTAGGTTCCGATAATAGAGTCCTCCACTGTACCTCGATCATTACCATCTCCACTAGATTATCTTACTAATCAGTGGTGAGTTAATGGCATACAGAATATTTATGATGAGGATGTGCAATAGAGATAGCGGGTAAGATAACCCACTCCATTTAAAAGGAGCCCCGATTCATCACAAATAGACTCGACTACGTCCCCAATCTCAAAGATGGGATGATTAGGTATGGGCTTCAAAAGTTGACCAAATCACTAGAGCAATACTCCCCGGCCATGGTGACGAAGATCTATTTTTCTTATGCAACCATAATTCACAGCACTCTTCCTAAGGGGAAAAAGCCCCTCGCTCAGCTAAGACTGATCTAAATGAGAGTGAGGAGCCGATAGGTGGACATATAAAAGACCACCATCCATCACATGCTATTTGAGTAAGAGTTTCCTACCCCTAAATCCATTGCTGTGCTCGATTAAAAGTGGCGCAGATGAGGGACATGCTGGTGATAAGAGATCCAGAGCATAGAGCAAGCATAATGAGATAGGTGGTCGGATTTGTTGTTGAGTAGGGTTGGAAACTTCCTGGCTCAGCACACACTCGAAACCTATTATCAAGGCTTCACTCAATCTCCCCACCAAGTGTTAGTGGGCAGTTCATAGATCACGCATCCGGCTGACACTTACTGATAATACCTTGAGACCGGAGCATGCAATTTTAGTTGCTAACATCTTAGCTGGTTATGATATTGATTGGGCACACCTCATCTCTGAGTGAATTCACGAGGCAATCATGATAAGGTCCACCTCTATCACTTTCACTTGCTTAATATACAGGCTCTTTCTAGAGTTGAGGGTGGAGAGCCTGCACCAGTAGGACTTATTGATCAAGTCCCAACATACTTTGGATACGAGCCTGATCCAGGATGAAGAGAACTTGGTGGCACTCCAGCAAGCACAGTACCAGCTTACTCCTATGCCAAGGATGTTAACCCTATCAATACTGCTTGAGGTTTTATAAACTACCACTATTACTGCTGCTACTAAGGATAGGACCCTGCATCTTGAGGCAGATGAGAAGAAGGGGCCCGCCACTTTTATTCCTGCACCACAAGCCATGTCATCATAAGCTACTCCCGCATGCATGGTGTACATCTCCACCCTATCTATATAGGTCATGGTGTAAAGGTTATCTCATGCTGCATCAGAGTTGACTTAGCTTGTTCATTAGATTAGACCATGGGTCTGCCAAGTGATTTCATACTCGAAGGGTCGCATGCAGGCATTCATGGTTGCTACTATTTAGGACAATCTCTACATTGTGTATGCCTGGGTGTACAATAGAGATTGAGCATAGCCAGGCTATCAAACTTTATGGCTATCCAGTTGGAGATCCAGTGACTCTAAGGCGAGATGACAATAGCACTACAGCACTGGCGACACTTCTAGAGACCATGCCCCCCGTGCCATTGGTAGATTTTTTTGCTTCTAATGAGCCTATCTAGCTTTACCATGGGAAGAGACCCCATACAGAAGATGATGATCCAAATGTCATATGCTCATGTGCAGGGATTACGAAGCAAGATGAGCTCAAGCATATCTTGACGGAGTCAAGACAGGAGGAGGAGAGATAACAGGCTTGAGAGTTTTAGAGATGAGGGGTGATGGTCCCTCTGAACAAAGTGCTACTATAGAGTAGGCCACCACACAGGATGAGGGTGGTCAAACACACCCATATAGTAGTGCTTAGGTGCCCAAATATGATTTTGACCCCTTATACTTTGTTTTACTTTGATTGTATGCATTGGGGACAATGCACATCTTTTTCGATGGGGTGTGGGTAGTTATGGCCCTCAGTGAAGTTTGAGTAGCTTGTGTCCACAACTTCTCCCATTTCTTATCTTGAGGTTCTCTTACCTATGTTCTTTTTCCCTATGGATATTTATTTTCTACTAAACCAGCATATTTAGGATGTTTAGGTAGTATTTGTAACATGTAGTACTAATACTTATGGCATATAGCATGTTTTTATGTTTTGTTTGAAAAATGATACCGACCAAAATTTTGATTAGTTAGTTCAGGTAGCAACCATGCATGTTTAGGTGTGTTGACAATGTTTGTTATGATAAGTAAGGATAAAGTGAGATAAAAAGCATGATTTATGAGTTTTTGGTTGATAATATAGTTAGTGCTATGTGAGTATGAGCTTTAAATTGCTAAATTCATATGTTGTGTGCTTATTCAGAACTTGCCTACAAAGCTTAAATAACCAACCAAATTTGTTGTACATCTCTTGTTCGTAATGATTGAGTCTCACATATACCTATTCTTTGCAAACGCATAATTGACCAAGCCTTATTAGTTGTAAAATCCGAAAATAAGCCCTGGTCCACGCTTGAACATTATGTACCTTGGCTGAGGCAAAAAGCCTAAGTTGAGGGTGGCTACCAAAAGTTGCCCTAGTTTTGAGGATGGATATTGTGCACCTCAGCTAAGGCCAAAAGCCTATGTTGAGGGTGGTTTGTGTAAGGTTGAAACACAAAAATAAGGGGGAACGTTAGTGAAATAGAGAGAAGGAAAAAACTCATGTATTGGGTGCAAGAAAAATAAGTGATGCCTTAGTTGTGAGTTTAAAATAAAAATAAAGTGCGAAATCAAGGTAAAAAAGGCTGAAAAATAAAAAGAAAGCACCCAAAAAAGCTTGAAATAGCAGAAAGGGAGAATGAGATGAAAAATAACAGAGTTAAAAGGGAAAGAGTGTAGAAAAAGTGGTGTCGAGGAGGGCCTTTAGACACTATGTTCCCAAAATACCATGCCCAAGCGCTTTGAGCCTATATTACAAGCCTAGAAAGTCCTAAAGTGATCCTAGTCCAAGTAGTTGAAGTTCTTTATCATGAGTATATGACAAGCCTATGGATTTAGATATGATACATGAATATCATTTGTGAGAGTGAGTGATTTTGCAAATGTACCAAGGTTATACATGAAAACAACATTAAAGAGTACGATATGGGACTTCTTACTGTCAGGGCACTTGTATTGCAATGTTAACGTTAGATTATTCAATGATTGTGGATTATTGATAGTGCCTCACTCATCATAGTTTTGTGGTCGCATGCACTAGTATGTATTGATTTGCTAGATGACTATTCAATTTTATTTTGAAAAAGTAGTGTGGGTATTTGAGTGTAAGATTGATGTGATGTATGCCACCTAGTTGAGGTATGTGTGTTACTGTACTACTTAGATAGATTGAGTCTGTCTCTTGAGGACAAGCAACAATTTTAAGTTAAGGGTGTTCATATGATGTCAAAATACAACGATTTTGATGCTTCAAACTTGGAATTTTTTGTGTTCCCAATGTGATGTTAGTTAGTTTTATATGCTTTTGTGTTATATTTGAATGATTCAAGGGTTGACCTTGATTTTAGGAGAAACTATAGAAGTTGCTGAAATTAATGCAGTACGAGATCCCTTTACAGGCCGTGAAATGGGTTTTGTGGATAATTCTAGTAAGGAGCTAATTTTCTAAAGTTGATTCTACGAACATGTAGATGGGTAGTGGAATGATTTACAATTTGTAGAACATGGCTCATGCAATAAGGATCAGAGATGAGGGACTTTCCAAAGATTCATCAGAGATGAGGGTGAGGTACGAACATTTTGAGTATCATGTCTTTTGAACTTACAAACGCCCCAACAACTTTTATGGTTCTAATGAATTGAGTCTTTAAACCATTATTAGATGAATTTATTATCATATTTATTGACAACATCTTGATATGTTCATGGTCAGAAGCTGAGCATGTAAACCACTTTCGAAGTATATTACAGACTCTCTAGGACAACTGGTTATGTACTAAATTCTCTAAATATGAATTTTGATTAACTTTTATAGCTTTTATTGGTCATGTTATTATTTTCTATGGTATGTAGGTCGAAGGCCAGAAGATTGAAGTAATAATAACCTTGTCAATACCCCTAAAATTGATAGAGGTTTGTAGCTTTCTAGGCTTGACAAAGTTTGATGAGGGATTCTACTCTTTCTCGTAACCACTTTCAAAATTGATGCATAAAGCAACTAAGTTTCAATGGTTTGAACCTTGTGAATAGGGTTTCCAAGAGCTAAAGTAAAAGCTTCCCACCACACATATCTTAACACTTTCGGATAGCACCAAAGGTTACATTGTATATTGTGATACCTCAAGAATTAGGTTGTGTTCTTACGTAGTAGGGTATGATTATCGTATACTCTTCTAGACAATTGAATAAACATGAAGAAAACTATCCTACTAATGATCTTGAGGTCGTCATAGTTGTTTTTGCCCTAAAGATATGGTGACATTATCTATGCGATGTTCGTATTGATGTTTATACCATCCACTATGGCCTCTAGGATTTATTTAAGTAGAAGAAGTTGAATGTACAAACAATGGAGGTGGCTAGAATTACTAAAGGATTATAATGTTGATAGTTTATACCATCCTAGCAAAGCTAATGTTGTTTCTAATTCACTTAGCCAAAAGTTTGTAGAAAGTCTAAACCACATTAAAGATAATAAGGTTGAAATGACTAAAGACCTATGTCAGCTAACTAGTTTGTAGGTGTCATTGGTAGATGCAAAAGATAGTAGTGTTATTGTTCAAAATATAGCAGAATCTTCCTTTGCTACTGAAGTAAAAGAGTGACAATACAAGGATCCTAAGCTTATGACACTGAGCAAAAGTATTCCACAGCAGTAGCATTCTTTATTTGAGCAACCTAAAGATGTACCAGGGCTTCTTTGATGTGTCAAATATTAGAGGGCTTTGGGCCAAGATTCTTACTAAGGCCCACTATTCCCGATATTTAACTCAGCCTAGAGTAACAAAAATGTATCAGGACCTTCAACAGATCTATTAGTGGAATGGCATGAGAAAATGATATTACAGAAATGGTAACCCAATGTCCCAACTGCTAGCAAGTTAAATTAGAACATCAGAGACCTGGACATCTAGCTTAGTATATTGAGCTTCTGTCATAGAAATAGGACATGATAAATATGAACTTCATTACTTATTTGCCTCGTACTCCATACAGGTATGATTTGTTTGGGTAATTATTGATAGGCTAACAAAATGTGGTCATTTATTGCTAGTAAGAATGACATATTCCATGGAGGATTATGCTAGGTTTTACATTCAAGAGATGTTTCGCCTTCATGGGGTTCCATTATCTATTATCTTTAATCGAGGGGCTTAATATACAACATATTTTTGGAAGGGAAAGGTCTACTAACAAGTAAATCTTGGCACTACTTTTCATCCACAAACTAATGGATAGGCAGAGTGTACCATTCAGACCATTAAAGATATGTTAGATACTTATGTGCTGGAGTTTAAAGGAAGCTAAGATGATCATCTACCTCTTATTGACTTTACTTATAACAACAACTTCCAAGCTAGTATTCCTCTATATTGTAGAAGTACATTAGAGATCCTTTGCATATTACTCACAATGATGATATCCATATCACTGAAGACTTATATTGTGGAAGTCCATATCACTGAAGACTTATAAGAGGATCTCTAGTGCACTTCCATAACGTGAGTATCTGAGTGTAAGATTGATGTGATATAGGCCATTGGGTTGAGGTATGTGTGTTACTGTACTACTTATATAGATTGAGTCTGTCCCTTGAGGACAAGCAACAATTTTAAGTTGAGGATGTTCATGTGATGTCAAAATACAACACTTTTGATGCTTCAAACTTGTAATTTTTTGTGTTCCTAATGTGATGTTAGTTGGTTTTATATGCATCTGTGTTATATTTCAATGATTCTAGGGTTGGCCTTGATTTTGGGAAGAAAGTATAGAAGTGGCTAAAATTGATGAAGTACGAGATCCCTTTACAGGCTACGAAGTGGGTTTCATGGACAATTCCAGTGATGGGATGATTTTCTAAAGTTGATTTTGCAAGCATCCAAATGAGTCATGGAATTATTTATGAGTCATAGAACATGATTCATGCAATAAGGATCAGAGATGAGGGACTTTCTGAAGATTCAGCGGATGAAACCACTTTACAAGTCGTAAAACACTTTAGAAGTCATAGATGAATATCATAGACTTGGATTTTAGATTTCTAGCAAGACCGTACGAGACCCCGATTATGGGCCGTGGAATGCAACACGACCCATAAACTTGTTTGTGAGGCGTACCAATCCTATTATCCTATTGTGTTTAGAACTTGCATTTTAAATATTATAAATAAGTTTTTAGGTTATTTTTTATAAAGTTTTCACACAGTACATAGAAAACTTGAGAATTAGAGAGGAAAAATACTAAGATAACATTGGAGAGTTTAGAGAAACACTTGTACTTTGATTTGATTTTTGATCTTGTGATGCTCTTTGAAATTTGATTTGCTTGTTCTTAATTCAATTGTGCAAGTGCTCTATTATGCTATTCTAATCCATAGGTCTTGCATCTACACAAGTCATGAGTAGTTAAATCCACAACTAGGATTGTGAGAACCATGAAGAACTATCAAAGTATGACTGGATAATTCATAATTCATTGAAGGTGTGCATGCATGTATTAATTAACTCTCTTCGTTTTGCATGTTTTCTAGGGGTTGCCAACATTAGAACTCGCATAGTGTTACTGATCGGACCAAGGTTGTATGAATAGGAAAAGAGATTAATTAATAGGATTCCATTGATTTGTTCTCATCTAAGCAACCGAACTAGGACAAGGGGAGGTTCTACTAGGACTAATAGGTAAGGGTTAGTCATGCACACTTTGAAGATACGCCAAGTCACATAGAGAAATTTTTCTCTCACTGGACCAAAGGGTTTAGTGAACTTAACTTACTATTATACACACTACACACTAAAAAATAATTATGTTATCTGGTGACACTAAGTTAGGGAATCATGGGGAACATAATACCCTAGTTTCTCTACATATTGATTTGACTCTTGTGTTAGTTAGGTTCATGTTTCCATTGGCTATTGCAACCACACACACACACACACGTGGCGAAGTAAGTCGATTGATCACTCAAATTATGTTACCTGAATTCTCTTGAGTCTATATATTCCCTTGGTTCGACCCTAACCTTGGTTAGGTTCTATTTCTTGACAATGACCCTTTTATCCTGTAAAACATCACTTTTTCTCAGACTACAGAGAACCTTTCTTAAAAGATTCGAGATTCCCATAGAGATAGAGACCAGAGTAAGAGAGCTCATATTATATGGTCTTATAGGGAGTCACAATGTGATTTTAAGCCCCCATTTCGTAGATATGCACATCCGCCAGTACGTAGTTTTCCATCAGAGATAGAGCACCAGTGATTTGATCGTTAGCCTACTTTTCCATGTACACAATGTGGTAAGCTTCACACTGGCAGTGTAGGTAGGTCTTAGGTGCATGTTACCACTGTGGGAAGGCAGGATATTTTAGAGCTAGTGACCCTTCAGTCAGTCCCTATTATGAACGAATTCCCAATAGTATTCCTAGCTTCTAGAGATTCACACTCAAAGGGGTATCAATTTTGCTATATATTTGCTTCTCAATACGCAACCTATATCCATTCTTCACTATAGAATAGCTCCTTCAAAGCTAAGGTAATTGAAGTACGAACTAAATGACTTACTCGATAAAGGCTTTATTAGGCCAAGTACATCTCTAAGGATGCTCCAGTGCTCTTTGTCCAAAAGAAAGATGGATTGTTATGGATATGCATTGATTACGGACAGCTAAATAAAGTCACTATCAAGCCTAGGTATCCTCTTTCATGGATTGATGACTTGGTCGACCAGTTATAAGGTGCTAAAACATTTTCAAAGATCGACCTGCGATCCGGGTACCACCAGCCACGAGTCAGGGATGTTGATATTCCAAACACAATATTTGGGGTGAGGTATGGACATTTTGAATCCCCTATCATGTCTTTTGAGCTTACAAATGCCCTAATAACTTTCATGGAACTAATGAATTGAGTCTTTAACCATTCTTTGATGAATTAGTGGTCATGTTTATTGACAACATCTTGATATATTCACGATCAGAAGTTGAGCATATAGACCACGGCCAACCTATATTACAAACTCTCCAAGACATTAGGTTATGTACTAAATTCTCTAAATGTGATTTTTGGTTAAATTTTGTAACTTTTATTGGTCATGTTATTATTTTCTATGGTATGTCAGTCAATGGCTAGAAGATTGAAGAAGTAACAACCTTGTCGATACCCCTAAAACCAATAGAGGTTTGTAGCTTTTGGGGCTTGGCAAAGTTTGATGAGGGATTCTACTCTATCTCGGCACCACATATAAAATTGATTCATAAAGAAAATAAGTTTCAGTGGACTGACCTTGTGAATAGAGTTTTCAAGAGCTAATGTAAAAGCTCCCCACAACACTTATCTTAGATCTTTCGAATGGCACCAAAGGTTACATTTTATATTGTGATGCGTTGAGAATTATCCTAGGTTGGGTTCTTATGTAGGAGGGTATGGTTATCGTATAGTCTTCGAAACAATTGTAGAAACATGAACAAAACTATACTACTCATGATCATAAGCTCATCATAATTGTTTTTGCCCTAAAGATATGGCGGCATTATCTATGCGGTGTTCATATTAACGTTTTTACCAGCCACTAAAGCCTCTAATATTTATTTAAGTAGAAGGAGTTGAACGTACAACAATGGAGGTGGCTAGAATTACTAAAGGATTATAGTGTTGACATTTTATACCATCCTAGCAAAGATAATGTTGTTGTTGCTGCACTTTGCCAAAAGTTTGCAGGAAGTCTAAACCACATTAAAGCTAATAAGGTTGAAATGACTAAAGACCTATGTCAGCTAACTAGTTTACATGTGCGATTGGTAGATGCAAAAGATAAAGGTGTTATCATTCAAAATATAGCAAAATCCTCCTTTGTTATTAAAGTAAAAGAGCGACAACAAAACGATCCCAAGCTTATGACACTGAATGAAAGTATTCCACAACAGCAGCATTCTTTATTTGATCTACCTGAAGATGTACCAAGGCTACTTATATGTGTCAAAAATCAGAGGGCTTTGGGCTAAGATTCTTACTAAGGCCTACTATTCTAGATATTTAGCTCACCCTGGAGTAATAAAAATGTATTAGGACCTTCTACAGATCTATTAGTGGAATGGAATGAGAAAATGATATTGCAAGAACTCATTTCATCATCACATAGTCATTCAACTCATAAGACATACCTTGGAACTTCAATTCCTTAAGAATCCATAACCAGACATTTTATCAAACACGTAGAGGTTGTGTAATGCTAATGTAAAACTATGTAATTTAAGAGTGAAATCATGCTAGAAAAGTCCGTTAAAGCCATCAATAGATACTTGGTAACACCTCAAACAACATACATCGAGACCCTTCACCATTTCTCAACATAGACCTTAGATTTATAGCTCCAAACATAGTAAGATAGTCACGATTTCATAAACCCAACATAGTGTGCAGTGAACTTTCATAATGAATAAGACCCATGAATAAATCAAATTAAATCATGCAAATTTTGAGTAAAAGTGTTTGGGTATCATGGGTGAAAGGAACCCATGAAGCAAAGCCACATACCTTAGGAGATGAACTTAATGAATATTGGAGATGAAGACTTGAAGCTCGAGAGGAAATTTGTAGATCCAAAGAGGGTTTTGAGACTTGAGTTTAGAAGTAAATATTTGGCTAAGTGTTTGAATGAGTACTGGAGAATGTTTAGAATTTTGTAAGAGTGAAAATGGCTAAGTAGAAGCATTGTTACATTTGGGAACACTTAGGCCTAAGACTTACAAGTTTTTGACCAAAGTCAAAACTTGGCAAAATTAACACTAGTGTGTGCCCTTGGTGCGTTGCTTCAGGGGTGCGAAAAGCTCTCTGAATTTGCATTTTTGGAATTTTGAAATTTGACAATTGCTCTTAAATTGATGTGAAACCATTTTCCCCCTAATTTTGATCCTCTGAAAAAGAATATGAAGTTAGATTTTCACTCACAGATTTTGATACATATAAAAATTACAATTTTGAGCACTTCGGAAGCACATTTTCAGGCACTTTTTGGGGTTGTTCCAATAACTCTCCCTTGGGAAATTTGTCCTAGAATGTCAAAGAGACGTATATGAGATGCACAAACATGATAATTTTATCCCATATAGAGATGCAACAATGCACTTAAACATCATTTCAAAAACTTCATCATAAGTGTAAAATCATCATGAACTCATCAATTTAAACATGAACATTTGCAATGATATGGGCCTGAACTTAACACTTTAGATAAAATGAAGGACTTAGATCAATACCTTAGGCTTGAGTGGAGTGTAAAAGGTAAGGACATCACTTTGGCATATCCACTTTGGCCTCTCATTTAGCACTCTCAACTTGTTGATTTCTCCAAAGGACTTAACAGAAGACACCTCTTTGTTTCTCAACCTCTTTACTTGCCTATCCAAATCTGAATTAAAACCTCTTCATATGTCAAATTATCTTCAACAGCACCGGATGAACCAATTCCATCTCACTAGGCAACTTCAACTCATAAGCTATCATACCAACCCTCCTTATGACCTCATAAGGACCAACATATCTTGGGCTCAACTTGACCTTCTTACCAAATAGGACCACACCTATCATGGGTGAAACCTTTAGTCTTTTCTTCTCATATCGGCATAGGATTTTTGATGACTTTAGGTTGTGTTCAACCTTTCACTAATCATCCTAACCTTCTCAAGAACCTCCATAACTAGATATGGTCCCAACAAAACTATCTCACCAAGCTCAAACCATCCGACCAGTGATCTACAATGTCTCCCATAGAGAGCCTCAAAAAGAGCCATACTAATTCTAGAATGATAGCTATTATTATAGACAAAATCAATCAATGGAAAATGATCATCCCAACTACCTTTAAGCTCCAACACACATGCTCTAAGCATAACCTCAACATTTTGGATAGCCCTCTCGGCTTGGCTATCCGTTTGAGGGTGGAAGGCTATAGAAAGTGTGAAGTGAATTGCGCCTAACTATCCAAGATTATGGACAAAGGAACCAAATGCAACCTTACCAAGTCATGAATGTATGACCTTGCATAATCTTCAATCGTAAATATGGTCCTATCTAGGAGAAAGTGAGCAAATTTTTTCATCCTATCAACCACAACCCAAATAGAATCAAAACCCCTTCTAGTCTTGGGCAACAACAAAATCCATATTTATCTCTTCCCACTTCCAAGTAGGAACGCTAGAGTCTTAGGTTAGGCTACCCATCCTTTGATGTTTGGTGTTGATTTGTTGACAAGTATGACAACTGGAAACGAATTTGTCAATGTCCCTCTTCATGCCTTCCCACTAATACACAACCCTCAAATCTTTATACAATTTGGTGGATCCGGGGTGGACAGAATAAGAAGAGTTGTGGGCCTCATCAAGGATCTTTTTCTATAAAACCATCAACATACAGTACACACAACCTACCTTGGTACCTAAAGGCACCATCTCTCTCTTGGGAGAAATCCTTTACCTTGTTCTTTTTCACCAAGGCCTTCAATTCTAACAAGGAAGGATGAAGGTCTTGTTTTGCCATCGCCATATCAACCAAAAAAGACATAGAACTATCAAGAACAACCACACCACTATTACTATCCTCTTCTAACCTAACTCCTAATCTAGCCAACCGATGTAGCTCCCTAGCAATTTCCTAGTCACCACCTTCAACATGTGCTAGGCTACCTATGGATACCCTACACAAACCATCCGCCACCATATTTGCCTTATCATGATGATAATGCGCACTCATATTATAGTCCTTAAAAATGTCTAACCATCTCCTTTGCCTCAAGTTGACATATTTTGTAGTGAAGACATATTGGAGGCTCTTATGATCGGTGACCACATCAACATGCACCCTATACAAGTAGTGATGCCAAATCTTTAATGCAAACACAATGGCAGGTAACTCTAGATCATGGGTAGGGTAGTTCCTTTCATGTACCTTGAGTTATCTAGAAGCATAGGCTATGACCTTATCATTTTACATCAGCACACAACTCAAATCAACTCGAGATATATCAAAATACACCACAAATCCCTCAATCCCATCTGATAGTGACAATATAGGAGGGGACACAAGCATATCTTTCAATGTTTGGGAACTCTTTTCACATTCACTGGACCATACAAACTTGAAATTCTTTTGAATTAATTTTTTCATAGGGGAAGCAATAGAAGAGAACTCATTCACAAACCTTCGATAATAGCCCACTAAACCCAAGAAACTCCTAATGTCCAACGGGGTTAATGGTCTATGCCAATTTCTAATCATATTGGTCTTCTTTGGATCCACACTAATATCATCCCCCGACACCATATGTCCTAGTAAGGAAACCTCCCTCAACCAAAAATCATACTTTTCATATTTAGTATACTATTTCTCCTCCCTTAATCATTGCAACACAACCATCAATGTCATCCCAAAAGATCAAAATATCATTAATGAAGACCAGAACAAAGGAATCAAGGTAGGATTTGAGGACCCTATTCATGAAGTCCACAAAGATGGCCAGTGCATTGGTGAACCCAATAGACATCACAACAAACTAATAATGCCCATATCTAGTCCGCAAGGCTGTTTTAGGAATATCACACTCCCTCACCTTGACTTGATGATACCCAGACCAAAGATCAATCTTATAGAAATGGCTAGCCCCTTGCAATTGGTCAAGCAAATAATCGATCCCATGAAGAGTATACCTATTCTTGATGGTAACCCTATTGAGTTGTCGGTAGTAAATACAAATCCTAAGGGATCCGTCCTTCTTTTTCACAAACAACACCAGAGCACCCCAAGGTGATTTGCTAGGTCTAATAAATCCCTTCTCCAATAAGTCCCTCAATTGTTCCTTCAACTCCTTCAAGTTCGTCAGGTCCATACGGTAAGGGGAAAGAGAAATGGGTTGAGTATCGGGGAAGAGGTTTATGCCAAAGTCTATTTTCCTTTCAGGAGGAATACAAGGTAGGTCATAGTACGATATCAAGGAACTCATTTACAATCAAAACTGACTTGATGGGAGTGAATTTAGACTCTATATCCCTAACCCTCATAAGATGGTAAAGACACCCCTTAGAGATCAACTTTTAGGCTTTAATGCAAAAGGTGAATCCACCCTTGACAACCACATCTTGACTTTTCCACTCAAGGACAAGTTCATTTGGAAATTGGAATTTGACCATACGGGTTCTACAATCAATAGAAGCATAGTAGGCATACAACTAATCCATCTCAAGAATGACATCAAAATCAGCCATGTCTTACTCAACAAGATCACAAGGTAACACTTTACGCAAGATGCAAATAGGATAATTTCTATAAACTTTTCTAGCAACAATAGATGCACCAATAGGATTAGACACTTCATATGACTCATGCAACAACTTGGGGTCAACATGGAACTTTTGGGCAAAAAATAGGGTAACAAAATAAAGAGTGGCACTCAGATCAATCAATGCATACATATTAAAGTCAAAGATTTTCAAAATATTGGTAACATCATCGGGGACTTCATCAACCCCTTGCCTCCCATGCAAAGCGTAGAACTGGTTGTGCCTTCGGGCACCATCTTGTCGGCCACCTTTTCCCAATGGAACCGCATTAGCAACTTATGGATGAACCTCATTTCCCTTGTTGCGGCTTCGAGGGAAATCTATCGCTTTATGCCCCATTTCCCACAACTATAACAAGAATCGATATTCATCAAACATGGGTCATCATAACCCTTGTTATACCAAAAAATGGCTTGCTTTAACAGAAAAAATAATTCAAAAATCAAAAATTGATTGAAACTCAATTAATTTAAGAAAAATCGATTCTCGAAATTCGAAGGTAGAAAATAGAGTTGCCACCTAATTTTGCGGATAATTAGGAAACTACTAAATATTTTAAAAGATCTAACAGAAAAATCTCTTAAAGTCCAAAAAATAGGTTCGGGTTCACATTTCCACTTCGAGAAGGTTTTACGCACTCGAAAAGGCCGCTAAATGCGGTTATCCGGCGATTACGTAATTTGACTAACTTATGACTTGACGAAGGTTAATTAATAACAAATTGATTAATTTTGAAAAAGGTTTGACTAGACTTGACTAAAATTTTAAAAAAAAAGACAATTGACCAAACCTATATAATTGACTAAATTTTAAAATTGGAAAACATGGTAAAATCATATTTTTAATTAATTCTTATCTTTTTATTAATTTTTTTATTATATATATGTTTATTTATTTATTTATTTATTTTAAAGGAAAAAAAACACTTGACCGGAATAAAATGAATATAACATAAATGTTTTTGACTTGTTGGGGAATCTAATTAGATTGAACCAATAGTATAACACAATGTTAGCATTCATACACATATAAACCGAAAATAAATTAAAGGGAGGAGTCGAAATGAATTCAGGTCTTTGTCCCATTTTGATTTTTGCTGCAACTTTCGGGGTCATTTCCTTGCTTCTCAAAATCTATCTAATAGCTTCCTTTCACATGAGAGGGCTGACTCAATGAGGAAAAGACTTAGGCCTCCATAGCCCAAGGAATGCAAGATAGGGAGTTCAAAATGTACTCAGAAGATCATTACATGTAGCAAATAAGATGTGCGAAAATTAGTATTTCGGAAATGTCAAAATAATGTAAAGTAAGCAAATCCCATGTCATAAAACAATTCTTAACGTGATCATTATTAAAGAACAAGTAAAGTAGAACATAGAAATAGAAGCAGTTGAACAGGAAAAGAAGCTAACTTTCATCACTTTTAACAATCCTTAAGGTGATAGCCATAGGCAGGGGTGTTATGGCTTAAGCATTCCATCATTTAGAGAGGAAACAATGTTATTTTTGAATTAAAGATGCAAGCAGGAAACATAATCATCCTTTTTTGATGTTTTA
>JAOTQJ010151742.1:2009-22338 GCA_025642045.1 Solanum sejunctum
TTCAAATTGAGCAGGATCAAAACTGAGTACTTGGAGTGCAAATTCAGTGTTGAGAGGGGTGAAACAAACTTTGATATGAGGCTTGCTGCTCAACCTATCCCCAAGAGGAAAAACTTTAAGTATCTAGGATCCATCATCCAAAGTAGTGGCAATATCGATGATAATATCACACATCATATTAGGGCAGCAAGGACTAAAATGAGGCTTGCATCTGGAGTATTGTGTGACAAGAAGATACCACCTAAACTCAAAGGTAAGTTTTATAGAGCGGTGGTTAGACCATCATTGTTGTATGGGGTAGAGTGTTGGCCAATTAAAAATGCACATATTTAAAAGATACATATCGCAGAGATGAGGATGCTGAGATAGATGTGTGGCTACACTAAGACTGACAAGTTTGGGAATGAGACCATTCGGGAGAAGCTAGAGGTGGATCTGGTGGCCAAAAAGATGAGAGAAGTGAGACTGTGATGGTTTGGATATGTACAGGGAAGGAGTATCGGTTCTCCTGTTAGGAGGTGTGAGATATTGATTTTAGGAGCTACACAGAGGGGTAGAGGTATACAAAAGAAGTACTGGGGGGAGGTGATTAGACATGATATGGCGGAACTTGATCTCACTAAGGATATGACCTTAGATAGAAAGAAGTAGAGGTCGCGAATTAGGATAGCAGGCTAATTGGTAGGGTTAGATGGATGCATGGCCTTGGGGTGTAGTAGGGTTAGGTGGAGGACGTGTTTTTTTTAATTATGTGTTCTCATTATTTGTCATATTATGTGTGAGTTTTATCATATTTACATACTGCCATATGTTATTCATTATTAGTCGCTCTCTCTGTTCCCTTCCCTTTCCTTTTCTTTTTGTCACATCTAGTTCTTTCTACTTATGGATTTTGAGATGAGGGTCCCTAGGAAACAACCTCTCTACTTCTATAAGGTAGTGGTAAGGTCTGTGTATATTCTACTCTCCCAAGACCCCACTTGTGGGATTTCACTGGGTATGTTGTTGTTGTTGTTGTTGTTTAGTTAATACATATTCGAAGGGAACCATCCTTTATTCACATGAATAAGACCAGAACACCCTATGGTGAGACATTCGGCCTAATAAAGTCCTTTTCTAGAAAATCTTTCGGTTACTCTTTCAACTCTTTTAACTGAGCAAGGTCCCTTCTACATGGCAAAATAGAGATACGCTCGAAAGAATATAAATTCCAAAATCAATCTTCCTATTGGAAGGGACTCCAGGCAGATCCTCAGGAAATAGTTCAGAAAAATCATTCACAATTAGAACAGACTCAAGGGTAGGAAGTTCAACATCATCATACCTGACTTGCATAAGATGGTAGATATATGACTTTGAGATTAACTTTCTGGACTTAAGGAACGTAGGAAATAAACTTAACCCTTTGGCACAATAGAATCACCCTTCCACTCTATGATAGGCTTATCTAGAAACTAGAATTTGACAATTACGGTTCTACAATTAACAGAGGCATAACAAGTGTGAATCCAGTTGATGCCAAGAATCACATCAAAGTCAACCATCTCTAACTCAATCAAGTTCGTAAGAGTATCTCTATGATAGATCGAGACTACACAATCTCTGTAAACTTTCTTAGTTAGAATAGACTTGCTAATATGAATAGAAATAGAAAATGGCTCAAGCAAACACTCGGGAAGGATCTCAAACCTACTAGCCATATAAGGAGTATGAAAGAAAGTGTGGCACCAGGATCCATCAAAGCATAACAATCAACAGTAGAGACTCGAATCATACCTATCTCAATATCTGGGGAGTCGTTTGATTCTGATGACTACCCATGACATACAAATGATTTGTAGCCCAGATTGTGCCAGAAGTAGCACCCCTTTGATTTTCTCTCGCTGGTGGTATCGGTGCAAAAGGTTGGGCCTTGTCAGCCCATATTGGACAATCTCTCTGAAAATGACCCATTTAGCCACACTTGTAGCATGCAACACCTATCTCATGATATTTCGCCAAGTGTAGTTTGCCACCTTACCACATAGTGTCTTACCTTGTGAGGCTTAAGTCACATAAGCCTGTGATTGAACCCTTGGGCTTTGAAATTCCAATGCTTTTACTCATTCCAATTTCTAGGTGCCGGTGTACTGGCTTATGAAGGCGTTGGCCCGGACTGAAACTTCCTACCATTTGCATTTCCTCTCCTCCCAACCTTATGGATAGAGGTTTTAGCCCTCTTATTTCAGATATCCTCCCTATCTTGTTACCTTTCCTCATCAGCCTGCTGCATATAGACCATTAATTTTCCTATGTCCATGTCTTTCACAAATATAGCTCCTCTTTGATCTTTCTTTCGCCACTTGTTCAACCCATCAACATACAGACCTATCCCGCTTCTCAAGTACACAACCATCTCAAGAGCAAAGCAAGACAACTGCATAGACTTATGACCATATTCTTTCACTATTATAGTGCCCTATTTCAAATTCAAGAACTCTCTTACCTTGGCCTCCATTAGCTCTCTTGAAAAGAAGCACTTAAGGAAGCTTCGTCAAACATTGTCCAAGTCAAAACTAGGGTACCCTCTCCTCAGTTCTTCTTCCAATAGTCATACCATAGACTGGCAACTCCCTTGAGCTGGTAAGAAGCCAACTCAACCCTATCGATTTTGTCACATACATCAGCTGGAACACTTTCTGTAGCTCATCAATGTAGTTCTCAGGATCCTTAATGGGCATAGACCCTGTGAATTTGGGTGTATTCAACCTCAAGAATTACTGAACTCTAGATGTGTCCTGCGCATCCTGTCTACCCACTCCTTGTCTACTAGCAGGTGTTGTCACAGCTAGGCTAAGTCTGGATGGCCTGGCGGAGCTCAACATTTGAAATGTCAGCCTCTGGTGGATATACAGGGACGACTAGGGCTATAGGCTCATTATGATTCTGCAGATCAGGTTAGTTAACATTCTACCTATCTAGACGCCCTCTTCCTCTAGCAGTTCTTTTTGAAGGCATGGTGACAATTTTGCAAATGCGTAATGCAGGGATTAGATAAGAGCTTTCATAGAGATTAACTCTAAAGCATGAGTCAGAATATGAAAGAAGTGTAACTCTTCCTAATTCCTTATAGCCTCCTGCTTATAAAGTGTGGTATACAACACACTCATAAACAAAACTCTACAAGAAACGCCTTCATAAACTCCCAAGGACACTTGAACTTTATGCTCTGATACCAAGTTTGTCATACCCGGAAAGGGTACCCTAGACGTGGTTGACACTCAGAGACTATTGCTAGTCCCCAAGTGAACCACTTGGCCTCATCACATTCATTCAATCAATAATTATCATATCATTGGAATACTAAAGATAAAAAAGGTGGATAATCTAAATCAAAGGTAATTAAAACAAATCAACAGGACAAGTATGATAGAAATTAGTCAGAGAATATCCAAGTCATCAATCCCAATTCTAGTTTATGAAGCTTCTATATAAGCTGTCTAGATGGTGCTATGATAGACCCATGGCTACCTCAAAATAAAATAAACAAGTTTAAAAGTTTGACTCTAAAGCTAGATGAAAGAGTATGCATCCCTCGAACTCGAGGAGGACTCACCAATCAGCTAAAATAAGAGGAAGATCTTTAATGGAGCACCTATTAATGATCTCTAATACTTGTCTCTGTATTATGAAATGAAGCAGGCCCAAATGGACATTAGTATATGGAATTTATGAGTATTTAAAATAGATGAGTTAAACAAATATAGATAGAATAACAATAACTTGAAAATGCTAAATCAATATGTCAAATGTCTATCTAAAATAAGAATAAAGAGTAGACAATAACCAATCAATACAATCCAAATCAATTTGATTCAATCAAGTTAGAGAACTATCAATATAGAACCTATCTGGGAATTTATCTAATCTGGCAATAATTATTTATAAGCTAGTGATTGTATAACAATCTAGTTGATATTGCCACAATCGTTCGGTACTTGCCGGGGTAACGAAAGAATCGATCCATAATGGATCCAATCAACCAAGTCCCCTATTGTTTTAGGAACCTATCAAGAGGAGCACCCGACTTAATGGTTTCACTTCTCTCCTACATTTGGCGATGTAGTTATTGAGTTTGAGTTGGACTTACTCTTACTCAATTCAGTGCTCGATACCCTTCCCAAGAATCAATGCTCATCAAACAATCATTCTCAATCAACTAGCCTCATTAGACATTTGTCAACTCAAATCATCACATCAACTATTAACTCTTTGGTTACATTCTTTTATGGTTCAACTTTTGACTCATAGAGACTCTATCATGAATCATTTTGACTTATAACATTCAGGAAAACAAAAAGTAGAGTTAAAGCATTTATGGACTCCATAGACTCTTTAGGCTCAACTTATACTTATGTATGCTCATTTAAATGAAATATGCAAAAATTATAAGAATTCATGGTAGGGTCTATGTAGAAAAGCAAAATCATCTATTTCAAGTGTTTAATTCATAAAAGTTATAATTCATGTAAGATTATGCAAAAATATATTAGAATTTAAGAAAACCTTCAAGAAACATTCATGAGAGACTCAACTTACTTACAATTCCATCAATTCTGATTATGGGGCACATGGAAGAACATAATCCATGTTACGGTTAGCCTTATATACTTGATAGTTTTGAATCTTGAACCAGTTTAGACAACTCAGGGTTATCTTTAAACCCTAGTCTTTTTCTCCCTTAGAATCTTACTCTAAGTTTGAGAGAGTGTTCTAGAGTAAAAAAGTTGAATTGACATGTTTATAGCTTTATTTAGGTGTAAAAATATCAGGTTTAGGCTTTGAAATGGTTGGAAAAACCAAAACAACCTCTATTAAAAATTGTCAAAAGTCATCTACGGGCCTATCTACGGCCTGTAGAAACATCCACGGTCCATAGGGACTCTTCCATAAATTTTTCGGCTGATTTCTGGGATCTGGATCAATTTCTCAAGCCCAATCTATGGACCGTAGAAGTTTCTATGACCCATTAATTGGTCCGTAAAATCTGAGATAAAAAATATAGTTTTTCAGGAATTTTTTTCACTAGTTAGCAGATGGGTCATATTCTTTTTTCCATGGCCCGTATTAGATTTCGTATAACAACTTTGTATCTGGCTGTCTCAAGTAAAAAAGCCATAACTTTTGACTCTAAACTCCAAATGAGGCGCAATCAGTTACATTGGAAAGATAATTCAAAGGCCGTTCATTTGGTATTTCATGGTCCACCTAATTCTTTGTGTGCTAAGAGTTATGATCATTTAAAGTTTACTCTTGCATAATCTAACACTAGAAATTCAATTTATAGGAATGTTTTGAACTCGACTAAGTGTTAGAGATCTCTTATGACCCTAATACACTTCCCAAATATAAGAATGAGGCTTGAAACATAGGTATATGTGACGATAGAGTTACGGGGTGTCATAAAATATTTTTCTTGTTAATTCCGAGAAAAAAATTGTCATATTCATGTATATTTGGGAGAAGTTTGTTAGATAGTTTCTTGATGTCCATTAAGCATTAAGTTCAGTAAGAACTTCCCCGCTCTGTTAGTTTTTTTTTAAAAAAAAAAAAATTTAGTGATTATTCTTTGTAAATAAAATTATTAATGTGATGGTGTAAAATAAGATAAAGAATGGATTGAACTTTTGTTTGTTATATTACTTAATATTCCATTGTATGCAATGTATGCTATTGATGGTGTTTTAATTGGTATGTTATGTGATAAGAAACTTGAAATTATAGGTCAAAGCTAATATTTATTGTAAGATATAAATTTAGATAAACATATTTGTCGTATATAGATGGTGTAGTTGTTAAATTTTTGTTTCTTTTTGATAAGTTTGACTAAACATATGATTTTCAAGTTGAAATCATATTTTTTATCATATGCAATAACATAGGTGATTTATCTGATATATTATATGATTAAAAGTTGAAATCATATTTCATATATTGTGCAATAGATTGAGGAATGGTTATAATTCGATTATAATCTATTATTATTATTTTTGAAATGTATTGCAGGAAAGTTTGTGGATTTTAAGGTGGAAGGAGTGATATATGACTCCAAAATCAACTATGATGAGTTAATAAACAAAATTGCTTCTCAGTTGGGGGTGGATACAACTATATTTGAGTTGGAAATCAAATATGTTGTTAGAGAGATGTCCATCGTTGATAATCCATAATAATATGGGGGAGGAAGCTTATTTTAGGTCAAAGCTAATATTTATTAAAAAAAAATGTAAATATAGATAAACATATTGGTGTATATTGATGGTATAGGTGTTGATTATTATTTTTTTTTTGATAAGTTAGACTAAATATATTATTGTCAAGTTGAATCATATTTTTTATCATGTGTGACATTGGTGATTTATTTGATATATTATGTAACTAAAAGTAGAAATCATATTTTATACAATAGATTGAGGAACGATTATAAATATAAAAAAGAAAAAATTATGCAAATACATAACTTATCTTATCATAATCTTCAAAATTCTCTACCATCTAAAAGAATTACAAAATTTTTATTTTTTACATTCTCTCTCCTCCCATATGATACTTAGCATTAACTTTTGCACTCAACTTTTTCCTAGCCTATTATTACAGCTATTTTCAGTTGTAGAGTCCAATTAGTTGTCCATCATTATGCATTGGTAAAGTATCCATAATTAATTTTAAATTAAAGTTAACCTCTAATTTTCACATTTCTGAGAAAACAAAGAGACTCTCCAATTAGTTGTCAATCCTTTATAGGTTTTACGTCTTCGCTTTTCAAAATTTTTCTCCCCTTTTTTGAACCCTAATATCATTGAACAAATCGCCATTCTCATCTCCTTTCTTTTTTGTTTTTAATTTAAATTTTTGGTCCTTATTGAATTTATTCTTCTTCATGAATCGTCATTTTTTCTTCTTTTTATTTTCTTCTTCACGAAACCATTTCAGGAGAACAATTTGAATTTTAGGAATTTTGTAAAGCGAATCAGTTAGGATGAAATGGAAGGAATTTGAATGTCATTTAATTTCACGAATCGTGGGATTGTGTTACTATCTCTTCGATAAATTAAGTTATTTAATGCAATGAACCTATTTTCCATAAAAAGAATCTAATAGATTCCTTCGAAAAAAAAGATAAATTTTCAACCATTAATTAAGTTAATTAATACAAATAAATGTATTGTTCATAAAAAAAGCTCATTAGATACTTTTAGAAAAACAAATTCAAATTTTGAATTTAATTTCATACTCTCAATATGTAAATTTTCACGTATCAAGTTATATATTTTTAAAATATATGAATCCAATAATATTTTATATTTTTTGATCGTATCATTTGGCTGGTATCAAGTATTTTCGGAGTATAATTTAAATTTTATGAATTTGAGTAAGAATCAAACTTGATACAATAAAATTAGAAGTGCAAAGTTGAATTTGATATAAGAGAATCTAAAAGTTTGCAACTTCATAAAATGAAACTTTGATTCAAAAAATTCTAATAAATGGAATCAAACTTGACACGATAAAATTAAAAGTATAAAGTTGAACTTGATACATGAAAGTCTGAAAGTTTGCAACTTGATACAAAAAAAAATTGATATAATGAATCAAACTTGATACAAGAAAATTAGAAGTATAAAGTAGAATTTGATACAAGAAAATCTGAAAGTTTGTAACTTGATATAATGAAATTTGATTCAAAAAATTTTTTTGAAACGATGAATCAAATTTGATACATGGAAATTAGAAGTAACAATTGAATGTGATACAATAAAATTCGAAGGTTTGCAACTTGATACAAAAAATTAGAAAGGAAATTGATATAGGCAATTTGCAACTTGCAACATCCTCAACTTGATTTGAAAGTTTGCAACTTGTAATAAAATTCGAAAGAAAATTAGAAGTATAAATTTAAATTTGATACAGGATATCTGAAAAAGTTTGCAACTTGATTTTGGATCTATTTTTATGAAATCCTACCTTTGCTGAATTAACATCATGCCTCAGAGGTATCACAGAACTTGAGAAACTTCGTCAAATTTGAGGAATACCTACACTAAAAGATGGATTAGAATACATATGTAATACATATAAACAACAAAATCAAAGAAGAAAAAATGAATAAAGGAAGCGTATGAGCCGCCTGATACGTGAAAATTTTCATATTAAGTGTATGAGATTGAATTCAAAATTTGAATTTGTTTTTCTAAAGGAATCCAATGAGTTTCTTTTATAGGAAATAGGTTTGTTGGCATTAATTAGCTTAATTTATGTTTCAAAATTTATCTCTCCTTTTCTTTTAGAAACCTGTTAGGGTTTTTGCAGAAAGAATCTGAATGACATTAAATAACTTAATTTATGAAAGAGGGAGTAACTACAATGTATCAACAAGTGGCTTCTTTTAAGGGATTTTTGTAAATTTGAAAAGAGTAGGAACAAATTGAACTTTGCACCATACACACTGGGATTTGTGTAAGTTATACTAAAAAAATCTCCTAACAACCCACGGGAGTTCTTACTGAACTTAAATCTTAATGAACATCAAGAAACTATCTGACCAACTTCTCTCAAATATATAGTACCCTTGGCGTGACTAACAATCAGAGACTATTGCTAGTCCTCAAACGTGCCACTCGGCTCATCATATTAGTTCAATCATATTCTAGTAGAAAAAACATCAGTGGAGAAAAATACTCAAAGAAAATGGATGACAACTGAATAAAAGAGTCAAAGGCCAAACAAGCTCTCGATCATCTAAGTAAGACTATTATGAAAGAAACTAGTCAATAATAATATTCAATTATCACATCAATAGTCTAGTCTATGATACCTCTAAAACATCTGAATAATGGTGCCAATGACAGACCCATGACTACCTCTAAATAAAATAAAATACATCTAAACTCAAAGCTAGAATAGAAATATAATGTCATCCGAGAATGTCATCCGAAAGTAGGGGAGACTCACCAATTAACTGCAAGCAAATAGGTCCACAACGGGGCTCACCAATCTAATTTTCTGTGTGCTAAGAATTATGATCATTTAAAGTTAACTCTTCCACAATCCAACACTAGAAACTCAATATAGGAAAGTTTTAAACTAGACTAAGTACTAGAGGTCTCTTATAACTCTAATACATTTCTCACATATAAGAATGAGGCTTGAAATATAGGAACATGTGAGGATAGAATTATAGGGTATCACAATATATGAATATCACCATTTTTTTCTCATTAACAACTACACCATCTATATACACCAATATGTTTATCCAAATTTATATCTTATAATAAATAGTAGCTTTGACCTATTGTTTCAATTTTTTATCACATAACATACCAATAAAAAAATATGATTTCAACTTGAAAATCATATGTTTAGTTAAACTTATCAAAAAGTAGAAAAAAATTAACAACTACGCCATCTATATACACCAATATGTTTATCTAAATTTATATCTTATAATAAATATTAGCTTTCACCTATAATTTCAAGTTTTATCACATAAGATACCAATTAAAACACCATCCATATCATACATTACATACCATAGAATATTAAGTAATGTAACAAACAGAAGTTAAATCCATTAATTTATCTTATTTTACACCATCACATTAATCAACTTGTTGTTAGGTGACTTTTTATTTTTTATTTTTTATATTTAGTGATTATTCTTTGTAAATAAAGTTGATTCATGTGATGATGTAAAATAAGATAAATTAATGAATTTAATTTTTGTTTATTATATTACTTAATATTTTATGGGTATGTACTGTATGATATTGATGGTATTTTAAATCAAAACTTGAACTATAGATCGAAGCTAATATTTACTATAAAGATGGAAAAGAAGATTAGGAGGAGAGAAATGTGACACGATGAAAGAGAGAAGTGTAAAAATTTGTTTTCAAGGAAATGTATAATAAAAGATTGATAGGGAATTTAAAAAGTAGGAAATGATTATATTTCCCAACAAAAGAGGCAAGTGTAAATGAAGATAGAGAATGTAAAATTCTTTTAACAAGGAGTATATTAGTAAAAGAGTGATTGGGAATACAAAAGGTAGGAAATAATTAGACTTTCCAAGAAATCCGCATATACATCTAAAAAGTAAAATCAAATCGGAATTAATAAATTAAAAAATAAAATATAATGATATTGTCATATAGTTGTAAAAAAACACAACTTTGTAGATAATTACGAGTATATACATAAATTGTTAATAAAAATCTTAAATGGTATATTTTTCCAATTTTTTCTTAAAAACATTGTTTAGTCATTTTCAAAAAAAAAAATTATGTAACATGATAATTGTTTCTTGATCTGATTGGTTCTCCTTCACAAGTCCACTGAAAAACGCTTATAATATGAAATACAAAATTACATATACGTAAGATCAAACGTAAAAATCAGATAAATATAGTAAATGTTATTTAATTAAAAAAGAAGAAGATGATGATATGCATGAAGAAAATGGACCCCAACAATAATGAAGAGATGGAGATGTCAAGTCATATAAGTAATCAATGAAAATTCATCCAATTATATCAAATGTGTCCCACAAAAATCAATACCTAAATAAAAAATTACTTAAATATATAATCTATTTTATCATATTCTCTAAACACTCCTATCATTTGATATTTTTTAAAAACTGTCTATTTTCTTATTACTCTTTAATTTTCTAATACAATACTCTGCACATTTTCACGTTCTTTTTAACTCTCCTAAACTTATATCTAAATTGAAAGCTGTATTTCAAATAATTTTATTCTACAACTGCCTTCTTTTTACTTTCCTCATTACGTCTGAATTCTAAAAAAAAGGAGAAATTTTTCATCCTTCCTTTTTGGCTTTAAGTAGACAAATTTCTTGAAAACATTTATTTCAAATTACTTTTTTTTTATTTTAAAGTTCTGATACATATGAATTCTTTTTCATTTTCTTAGTATTGATCTTACCCAGTTAATTTTTCAAAATTAAAATCTTCCTCAAATGTAAGATGTTCCTCAAACTAAAGACCTTCCTCAAAATCAAGATGCTCCTCAAGCTGCGTTGTTCCTTCAAATAGGAGATGATTTTTTTTATGAGTTTGACGCGAATAATGATTGTTTTCATGAAAATAGATTCAACAATGGAACAATCAATTCATGGAACAATTGCAAGAGAAGAAAGCTAAGAATAATGTAAGTTCAAGTTTGAAATCTCCAATTGAAAAAAGCTTCAAAAAAAAAGAAAAAAGTTGAACTAGTTACTATATGCTTTTTATAACACCCCGTGAAAATACTAAATTACCCCTAGAATGGAATCGTGCTCATAACGCATCTTCCCAAGCTCCATAAAACTCCAAGATCAAATTTGCGATCAACGTGAAAAATTGAGTGGGAAAATAGTCTCCACCCAATTTTAGAGCACTCGAGTCGAAAAATAATTTTGCTAATTAATTCTGAGACAGTGAAAGTACACGCCCAAGGTGCGAAACTCCTTGGGCTCGGACTCACACTTATTTTTTTTTAAATTTTCGATGTGAAATTGGAAAAATGAAATTCTGCGAAAAACACATGTCCGTGTCCTTGGCGCGTCACGGATATGATGTTGCAGGATGGAAAGTATTTCTTTTATTACGGAAGAGCTTTTTGGTCATTCCCCAACCTATACTAAGTCTCGAAAATGTGTTTAAGGATCTTTCTCTTCATATTAAGGGTTTCAAAACCCAATTTTTCCTAACTTCTACGTAAAAGTTCTTGAGAGAGAAAGAAGAGAAAGCTTGGGATTCAAGATAAGAGTCGATTTCTTTAAGAACATAAAGTATATTTTCATCCCAGGTATGTAAGGCTACCTAAAACATGATATTGTTTTCCCATGTGCCTCATTAAGTGTAGTAGGTTGATAGTTGAAGGTGATGAGTTCTGTCTTCAAAACTTTTGAATGATTTACTGAAAACTATTTTTACACTACACATAATTACTTGAATTGATGATTATCATAAGTTAAATTACTTATTTAAATGAGTTATTTAAATAATTATATAAATTCTACATGATTACTTTGTTAAAAATTACAAGAATGAACTTAGGGTTTGATGTCTAGAGCCTTGACCATATGGGTATGCTTGCTTGTTGTGGTCCGGGTCCTGAGTGGAATGTGTTGATCATTGATGTTGATGAGATTAATATCCTTAGAGTCTTAAAGAGGTTGGATTTAATCTTAAAGAATGTTCCTAACTCCTTGAGTTGATAGATGATGAGATTAGTTGATGTTCCTTGTCCAAAAGAGACTAAGTGATGGGAAATTTTGATTATTTGATAGCTTATGAGTATGTTGAGTCCTGGAAGGAGTATTGAGTATCGAAATGAGTAAGAGTGAGTCCCATTCGCACTCATTAACTATGTGGCTAACGTAGGATAGGATTGGACCGTTAAAATGGATGTTTTCTTATGTCCCTAAAGAGGACTTGATAGATTTGTGGATCCACTTGATAGACACGTCCTCTATCCCGAAAAGGTATTGGACGGATGTGGCAATGACATCGCTTTTTTTGTATCATCATCGGCTCATAGGTGATGGTTGTCGGTTAGAGAAACTCGTAGATAAGTTTCATCTTGATAGTATTCTAATGTTGTTGTGATGATATGAGTCTTGATTAATGTTGATGTGATACTGTCCTACTCCTTATCCTGCGCTGAGATGAGTACCTGATGAGTTGATGTTCTTCCGTGTTATTCTGTCTATACTATTTACTTTTAGCTCATTTATATACCATACATTTTACGTACTGATGTCATTTGGTGCTGCATCTTTTCATGATGCAGATTCAGTAGACAGAGGACTTTAGTAGGCAATTCATTGAGGTTCAGAGACTTCTAGCTTCAGCGAATTGGTAAGTCCTCCCCTGCATTTGGAGGATGCCTTTTATTTTATTTTCTTATGTTTCGAGTTATTGTTTGAGTTTGTGGTATCCATGGCCTATCATGGTACCTTCATACACTACTGAGAGAGAGGCTTCATAGACATAGATGTGATGGTTTGATGTTGGGATTTTCCTTTTGCTTTCTGAATGAATTGTGGTTTTCTCATAGATTATCTTGTCTTATGAATGTTGACGACTATTCTTGTAGCCTATGGTTCATATTTGTTGATGAGGATGTGATAGGATAGATTGCCCACTGTTATATACTCCGATGTCTTCTGCTGATCTATCGATTGAACGAATGAAATATGGCTTGGTGGTTCTCTTGGGGACTAGGAATAGTCTCTGAGTGCCAATGACGCGAGGGTACCCTCCCGGGGCATGACAAACTTTGTATCAGAGCCCAAATTTAAAGTGTCCTAGGGAGTCTATGAAGTCGTGTCTAGTAGAGTCTTGTTTATGGTTGTGTTATGCACCAAACTTCATAAGTACAAGGCTATAGGACATTAGGAAGTGTTACCCTTCTTTTATGATCTGAGTTCGTGCGATAGAGTTTAACTTTATGAAAACCTTATTCTAATTCATGCGTTAAATGTTTACAGAATATGCCTCCAAAATGAACTACTGCTCAGAGAGATGTCTCATCCCTAACTGCTGAGAATTTCGAACTAGAGGTCCCTACTCATATGGGGACAAAGAAATGGGGTCGACCTGCCAGTACTGCTGAGGTCTCACAGGCGCCTGTGACAAGTGTGGTAAACTCCATCTGGGTAAGTTCCACGTGGGCAAAGATGTTTGCTACTAATGTGGGCAGACTGGCCACTTCCAGTAAGAGTGCCCGAAGAGGAGATAAGGTGAAGTAATCAATAGAGCATAGTTCTCCGCAGCACCCCTATCTGGCAGTCATCAAAGTGGTACCACTATAGGTGCAGGAGGCGGGACAAACCATCTTTCTTGTATGGGTAATAGTTAGGATCAGGAGGCAGCACCAAATGTTGTTACAAATATGCTTTGAGTCTTTACTTTTGATTGTTATGCATTGCTTGACCTGGGCGCCACTCTATCTTTTATAACTCCCTATGTGGCTAGTAGATTTGGGATCCTTCTAGAGTGTTTGCTTGAACCCTGTTTTATTTCCACTCCCACTAGTGAGTCTATCATAGTTGAGAGGGTTTACAGGGATTTTGTAGTATCTATTTATCATAGAGATACCTTGGCTGACTTGGTAGAATTGGAGATGGTTGGCTTTGATGTGATCTTTCGCATGCATTGACTTCGCGCCTGTTATGCCTTCGTTGATTGTAGGACCCAGATTGTTAAGTTTTAATTTCCTAATGAACTTGTCTTAGAGTGGAAAGGGATTTCTGTTGCACCTAAGGGAAAGTTTATCTCCTATGTTAGAGCCAGAAAGCTAATGTCTAAAGGGTGTATCTATCACCTCGTGCGAGTTAAGTCTGATGATGTTGAGTTCCTCCACTCTAGAGTCGATCCCGATTGTAAATGAGTTCCCTGAAGTATTTCTCGAGGATCTGTCTAGAGTCTCTCCTCATAGGAAGATTAACTTTGGGATTGATGTTCTCCCTGATACCCAACCTATCTTAATCCCACCTTATAGGATGACCCCCATTAAATTGAACGAATTAAAATATTTGCTAGAAAAAAGTTTCATAAGACACAGTGTTTCTTCTTGAGGTGCTCTTATCCTATTTGTGAGTATGAAAGATGGGTCTCTCAGAATGTATATAGACTACCAACAGCTGAACAAGGACACAACAAAGAATAAGTATCCTCTCCCCAGGATAGTTGATCTGTTTGTCCAACTTCAGGGTGCCTTTTGTTTCTTCAAGATAGACCTCAGATCGGGTTACCATCATATAAAGGTGAGGGAATCTGATATTCTAAAGATAGCCTTTAAGACAAGGTATGACCATTTTGAGTCCTGGGTCATGTCCTTTGGGTTGACTAATGCACCTGCATCTTTCATGGACTTGATGAACAGAGTATTCAGAGTGTACCTCGACATATTGGTGATTGTATTTATTGATGATATATTGGTATATCCTAAGGATAAAGAGGAGCATGCTTATGATCTTAGAGTGGTTTTGTAAACCCTCAAAGACCATGAATTGTATGTAAAGTTTTCAAAGTGTGAGTTCTAGCTCAAGTCCGTGGTCTTCCTAGGTCATGTTGTCTCAAGCAATGGTATTCGAGTGGATGCCCAGAAGATTGAAGTGGTTAAGAACTGGCTTAGACCGGCCTCTCCCACTAATATACAGAGTTTCTTGGCATTGGCGGTCTACTATCATAGATTTATTAAGGGGTATCGACCAAACTAACTTAGAAAAAGGTCAAGTTTTAGTGGTTCGATGAATGTGAGAAGAGTTTTCAAGAGTTAAAGACTAGATTGACTACAACACTAGTTTTGACCTTGCCCGATGGGACAAAAGGCTTTGTGATATATTTTGTGATGCATCCAGAGTTGGGTTGGGTTGTGTGCTGATGCAAAAAGGGAAAGTGATAGCCTATGCTTCCAGACAACTTAAGGTTTATGAGAAGAACTACCCAAGTCATGATCTTGAGTTGGCAGCAGTATTGTTTGCGCTAAAGATCTGGTGCCACTACTTGTATGGAGTACATATGGATGTGTTCACTGACCACAAGAGATTGGAATATGTCTTCAGTCAGAAAGAGCTCAACTTACGACAAAGGAGATGGCTGGTGTTACTTATGGATTATGACACAAGCATTATCTACCTCCCAGGTAAGACTAACATTATTGTTGATGCTCTTAGCAGGTTATCTATGGGTAGACTACCCACGTGGAGGAAGGGAAGAAAAAGTTGGCTAAGGAAAGGCACAGGTTGGCCCGATTGGGAGTAAAACTTGAGGAGAATAATAAAAGTGGGCTTAACGCTCAGAATGAGTCTGCTTCATCTTTAGTGTTAGAGGTGAAGGAAAAGCAAGGCCAAGACCTTATCTTTTTTCAATTGAAAGAAGCTATTCACAAGCAAAAACTGATGGTTTTCTCCAAAGTAGGAGATGGGGTGTTGAGATACCAAGGTAGATTTGTATAGGAGGAGGTATAGATCACCAATTGGGTGGTTTGAAGTCCGTGAAGTTGAGTTGATTGGACCTAATATTGCCACTAGTCCATAGAGAAGATGAAGGTTACTAGACAGAGGTTGAAGACCAGACAAAGTCACCAAAAGTCTTACATTGGCATAAGAAGAGCGGACCTGGAATATGAGGTGAATAATTGGGTATACTTGAAAGTGTCACCCACGAAGGGTGTCATGAGGTTCTATAAAAAAGGGAAGTTGAGTCCATGCTATATTGGACCCTACCAAATTGTGAGGAGGATTGGGAAGGTCGCCTATGAGTTGGAATTGCCTCCCGAGTTAGATGAGATTCATCTGGTATTCCACGTGTCAATGCTGAAGAAATGTTTAGGAGATCTTGCTTTGGCAATCCCTACTGAGAGTAGTGGAATAAAGGATAACCTATCCTATGAGGAAATTTTAGTCCAAATCCTTGATCTTTAAGTTCATGAGTTGAGGAACAAAGAGATAGCCTCAGTCAAAGATCTCTGGAGGAACCAATTTGTTGAGGAAGCTACAAGAATCAAATACCCGCACCTATTCGTGCCAAATGATGATGATGTCGAAGGTAACATCTCTATCCTTAAGTTAATTGAAATTTCCATTTTTGAGTTGATGTGTTTATTCTATTTTTGAATCTAAGTGAAGGTTATAGAGGTTGATGGATATTTGAGAGTCCGAGATTTTCGAGTAAGTATTGAGATGATTCTTGAGTCTACTCATACCTTAATTCTACCTTGGCTTATCATTCGAAGATGAACGATCCCAAATGAGAGATAATATAACACTTTATGAAATGACTGAATTACCCCTAGAATGGAATCATTCGCATAACACATCTTCCCAAGCTCCAATAAAAAATTTGAGATCGAATTTGCATTCAACGTGAAAAATTGAGTGAGAAAATGGCCTCAACCTGATTTTAGAATAATCAAGTTGAAAAATAAATTTTGCTAATTAATTTTGAGATAGTGAGAGTATGCCCCCAAGGCGTAACACACTTGAGGCATGGACTCACACTTATATATTTTTTTAATTTTTGACGTAAAAATTGAAAAAATAAAATTTTGCGAAAAACACATGTCAGCATCACTGGTGCAACGCGGACATGATGTTGCGGGATGGAAATTATTTCTTTATCATAGGAAGGGCCTTTTGGTCATTTTCTAACCTATCCTAAGTCCAAAAAATGTGTTTAAGCGTCTTTTTCTTCAGATTAAGGGTTTTGAAACCCAATGTTTCCTAACGTTTACATAAAAGTTCTTGAGAGAGAAAGAAGAAAAAGCTTGGGCATTCAAGATTGAGGTCAATTCCTTGAAGACCATCAAGTGTATTCTTTACCCCAGGTATGTAAGGCTACCTAAAATATAGGATTGTTCTCCCATGTGCCCCATTGAGTGTAGTAAGTTGATTGTTAAAGTTGATGGTTTCTGTCTGCAAAATTTTTGAATGTTTTACTAAAAATTTATTTTATATTACACATAATTTCTTGAATTGATGATCATCATAACTTAAATTACTTGTTTAAATGAATTATTTTAATAATTATACAAACCCTACATGATTACTTTGTTAAACATTACAAGAATGAACTTAGGGGTTGATGTCTAGAGCCTTGACCATATGGTTGTGCTTGCTTGTTCTGGTTCGGGTCTTGAGTGGAGTGTGTTGATGATTGATGTTGATGATATTGATATCCTTAGAGTCTTAAAGAGGTTGAGTTTAATCTTAAAGAATGTTCCTAACTCCTTGAGTTGATAGATGATGAGAAGAGTTGATGCTCCTTGTCTAAAAGAGACTAAGTGACAAAATTTTGATTGTTTGATAGTTTATGAGCAAGTTAAGTCCTAGGAGGATTATTGAGCACCAAAATGAGTAACAGTGAGTCCCACTCCCACTCATTAACTACGTGGCCAGCATAGTAGAGCATTGGACTGTGAAAACGGATGTTTTCTTATGTCCGAAAAGAGGACTTGATAGATTTATGGATCCACTGATAGACAGGTCCTCTACCCTGATAAGATATTGGATAGATGTGGCAATGATATCACTTTCATTGTATCATCACCGACTCATAGGTGATGGTTGTTGGATAGAGAAAATTTCAGCTAGGTTTTATCTTGATAGTACTCTGATGTTTATATAATGGTATGAGTCTTGATTGATGTTGATGTGATACTGTCCTACTCTTTATCCTAAGCTGAGATGAGTACTTGATGAGTTGATCTTCTTCCATGTTATTCTATCTATACTGTTTACTTTTAGCCTATTTACATATCGTACATTCCATGTGCTGATGTCATTTAGTATTATATCATTTCATGATATAGATTCAGTAGACAAAGGAATTCAAAGGCGATATGTTGAGGTTCAGAGACTTCTAGTTTCAGAGATTTAGTGAGTCCTCCCCTGCATTTGAAGGATGCTTTTTATTTTATTTTCTTATGTTTTGAGTTACTCTTTGAGTTTGTGGTAGCCATGTCCTGTCATGGTACCTTCCTAGACTACTGAGATAGAGGCTTCATAAACATAGAGGTGATAGTTTGATGTTGGGATTTTCCCTTTTATTTCTTAATTGAGGTTTCTTCATAGATTATCTTGTCTTATGAATATATTAAAGGCTAGTCTTATGGCCTATGACCCATATTTCTTGATGAGGATGTGATATGATAGACTTGCCCGCTGTTATGTATTTCGATGTCTTACGCTGATCTATCGATTGAATGAAAGAAATGAGGCCAAGTGGTTCGCTTGGGGACTAATAATGATCTCTGAGTATCAGTTACGCCTAAGATACCCTCCCGGGGCATGACACTTTTCTTTACCAAAGTTTTGATTTCTTAATCTATTTGGTTGTTTTTACCTTATAAATTATATATAATCTATACTTTTCAACATTACCATACAATATAACTTACAATATACATTGTATTATGTTTCAATATTATTTTTGATACATTACGACTTATAATGTGTAATGTGTTATGTTCTAATATTATTTTTGATACATAACCCTAAGTTTATGAATCATAAATTTATGTGTATCATGTTATTGGTTATGTACTTGATACATTTAATTAATGCAAATTTAAATATTTTTAATAATAGATACATTAAACCGGTATCATTTACAAATTTAGTATTTTTTTTTATAGTTAACCCTAAGTTTGTTATTGACTAATTTATATGTATCATGTTTATTGTTCCATACTTGTTACATGATTACTGCAAATTTAAGTAATAGTTAGTACCAAATATATTCAACTAGTATCATTCACAAGCCTAGGGTTATTTTGGTACATACACCTAAGTTTTTTATGTATAAATTTCTATAATTGATGTTTATGGTTCCGTAGTTGATACATATCTGCAGTAAATTTAAGCATAAGTTAGTAGATGATACATTTGACTAGTATCATTCACAAATCTTGAATTTTTCTCAATATACAGTCTAATGTATTTGTCTCACAACCCAAGCTAGCTCTAGGAGTGACATGGCGATTGAAACTCTGAAGGATCCCAAACAAGCCATCTTAACATAACATACATTAACATTCATTAGGTAAGTAAAAGCATCCAATACAAACTATGAGGGAATTGGTCATAATGTACTTCAAAGAAATAAACAACCTTACCAAAACATTAAAGGACATCCTAGATCATATGAGGTTACTTTGTGAAATACCAAGTTTGAGCAATTTTATAGACTTTCCTAAGAAAAATAGAATCACCAATAGGAGCATAGACTGAATAAGCATCTAACAAGACTTCAAGACTCATATCAAACCTCAAAGAAAGATAAGGAGTAAAAAAAAGATAAATTGACACTCAGATCAAGTAATGCATATGCATTAAAGTCAAATACCTTCAATATACCACACATTTGGAGACTTCTCCACATCACGTCTAGCATGAAGAACATAGAACCTATTGTTGCGTTGGCCACCACCACTCGGCCCTAAAGCAGTACTTGTTTGAGTTTGAGCTTGAGGTCTACTATCATTACCTTTACACTCCTTAGCATGATGACCTAACTTTGCATACCTAAACCATAAATCACATCTAGTAATACATCTCCTATGTGAGTCTTCCACACTTCTTGTAAGTTGGAGTAGTTTGAGTACCGCAAACCTTTTTGAAATTTAAGTTGGAGTAGTTTGAGTACTACAAACCTCTTGGAAATTTGGGGTTCGATTACTTGTCTTTGTTGAAACTTGGAAGAGTGTTAAATAAATAGTGACCAAGTTGCCTTTGCCTACCATGAGCTCTACAATTTCCACAATTTCCCGATCAT
>JAOTQJ010151751.1:0-31432 GCA_025642045.1 Solanum sejunctum
AACCGTGGGTGGAAGGATCAAATGGTTAAAAAGCACATACCTTAGCTTTGGAGAGGTTCTTGAAGAAGACTTCAAGCTTGAGTGAAATCCTTAAGATTCTTGACTTTGGGACTAGAATTTAGGGTGAAATATGAGTCTAAATGTGTGAATGAGTTTTGGAGAATGTTTAGGATGATATAAGGGTGAAATAAGGCTAAGTATATGTATTTTCAACTTTGGGAACCCTTAGAACCATGACTTAAAAGTTTTTGACCGAAGTCAAGAGAAAATAGGACAAAATCGGACTGCTCACTGGAAATTGCATAGGCGACTTTTACAAAAATGGACATAAATCCTCATCTGAACTTAGAATAAGGTGAAACAGAGTGCACTAGAAAGCTAATTCAAAGGAATTTTAGTTGGTAGGTCAAGGGCTACCCAGTGTTTTGCTTTCTAAGAGATATTCCCCTTCAAAGTGGACCCTCCTAAATAGCGTATTTTGCAATTTTTGAATTTTGATACAGTTGCCCTAAAATTTAGGTTAGACCAATTTCACACTCAATTTGACCCCTTAAAAAATAATATGAAGTTCAATTTTCAAAATAACAAATAGATTTTTAGATATATGGAAAATAAGCTTCTGAACACTTTCGGCATGTTTTCAAGCACTTCCCTAAATGTAGAAGAGATGTACAACACAAGAGTAATCATGAACAAATTAGCCCTAATATGAATGCAACATTACATTTAAAAGACTATTTTCTAAATCTCAACATAAATGTAAAATTATCATAAGCTTTCCATCTTAAGCATGAAGGCATATGAATGGCATCAGGGCTGAAAAGCAAGACTTAAAATCATCAAAGGACTTGACATGTTATTAGAAGTTTGAATAGAATGAAAGAAATTCAGATATTACTCCTCCATACCCGCTCCATCTCCCTGAGAGACATATGAATAGATAACTGTTCACAAAGGGCCTTAAAGAACACTACATCATTATCAATCCACTTCTCTACTCCTCCATCCATCACCTTCACCGGGACCTTCTCTTAAGTCAAATTACCCTGCTTAACAATTACAATCTCAAAGTGTTCTATAACACTAAAGTGACCAACACATCACATCCACTTAGAAGCAACACAAACCGGATTAATCATATCTACACCCAAAGGCAATCCCCAAACTTAAGGAACCTTACCAGCCTCCCTCTACAATGTATAAGGACTCACAATCCTCAACTCAATTGTCAGTATTAAATCACCTAACCCACTTGGTACCATAACCACTATCTCCCCCTTGGGAGACAACCTCCACTCTATCATCTTGTCACCCAAGACTTCCAACTCTAATAAGGTAGACTCAAGGCCTTGTCTAATCTAGTCCTCTTATCCCAAGAAGATTTGGAACCATCAAGAACCCAATACTACCATTCTTAACTTCCTTCAACTTAACTCCCTATCTAGCCGACCAATGGACTCTACTAGTCTCCTCCTTTCTACCATCAACAACACATGTTAGACTACTTAGGGTACCAACTGCAACACTAGCCTTAATGAAAAAAACTAATGCACACTCACATTATAATTCTTAAAGACTTCTAACCACCTTCTTGCTACCCACAATGCACATTTACCATATTTAGCAAACAACCTCTCATCCTCCAAGACTTGCAACACTACCCCCAAATGACTCACAAGCTCTAAACAAATTAATATTTCGCTACTAGAAATCACCACAAACATGGCAAGGTAGGGGTTTAAGACCGTATTCACGAAACACACAATCATTACCGGTGCATAAGTCAACCAAGCAAGTCTATCAATACTAATAATGCTCACTTCTATTTCGAAAAGACACCTAGGGATATCACCTACCTTCATCCTTACTTGGGAACAAAACCCGAACCAAAGATCAATCTTAGAAAAGTGACTAACCCATCGTAGTTGACTAAATAGGTCGACCATCATCACCCATCATATTACAAACTTGCGAGTTCTACACTCATTAGAAACATGCTATTCAAGTAGCCAAAACTACCCCAAGACCCTCAACACAACAAGCTAAGTCGTCATCCCACAAGAATACTTATAATATGCATGTACATACTCTCAAAAAGGCAATAGTCATTTTTCAAATTATTTCAATACACAATTGGGATTAAAAGCCAAACACCATTCATAATAAGTCATACTTAGGCTCAAATGCCAAAATTATAATTTCATAGTTATAATACTCATGCATAAGAATGACCCATTCAAACACAAAATTGTGCAAGCACCCAAAAGGCTTAAAGAGTCATAATAAAAGACATATATGTGAGCACAAATGGTCTCAAAACAACCTTTTATCAGAATCATACCATAAAATGAAATTGGGCTTATCCATAACATAACTTTTAAAAATAATTTGTGTACATGAATTCATATGCTATGAACAATGAGGAAATGACATGGTTAATGAAGACTCCATTTAAAATCAACATTTACAGTATGAAGTTGAAGTGAAAACATAATTAATTCCATATTTAAATCCATAGTGTAATCCCTCATGCATAAATGATTTCAAAAGGGGAACATATATACTGATAACTCCATAAACCCTCTGTAAATCATCATATAACGGTTTAAATCATGTTAAAATCATCCAATAAACACTACCTATAAATCAATAGAATATTAGGAATCATAATGTTCAAATCACAAATTAAAATAAATAAAATCCATGTAAGTTTTCTTGAAAATAAATTTTTGGTCTCCTAGATTGGAAGGGATCAAAGATAAATCCACATATACATGAACCCTACTAGCACGAAGGAATAACATAAGAAATAACAACCCCCGGACCTATCAAATCACCCTACTCCCAACCTCCAAGAAATAGCACACTAAACCCAAAAGGCTCCTAATATCCTGTGAAGTCAAAGGTCTAGGCTAATCTCCAATCACCTTCGTCTTTCTAACATCCACCTTAATACGATCACTCAGGCACCACACAACCTAGGAGGCAACCTCTTACCACCAAAATTCCCATCTCACCCACTAGCACCCAACCTTCTTCCTTAAACTTGTAGTACTACTCTCAAATGATTCAAGTGCATGACCTCATTAGGGAACGAACCACATTATCATCACCAAAACGACCATAAAACAAATAGAGTAGGGACTAAAGATCTTACTCCTGGAACTTATAGGCATAACCAGCGTACCGGTCAAACCAAAAGACACTACCCCAAATTCAAAATATCAAAAAGGGGGATTAAACGCCTCATCTACCACTACCAACAATTGTATAAACAAAACAACTTAGGTTCAATATCTCCAATTCTCACAAGATGATAAATGGAACTCCTTAGAGACTAATTGTTCCTCAAGACACGAAATGGATCTACCTCACTTTCTATCGCTTAACAACCTCCCCCTTAAAGACGGGCTCATTAGAGATTTAAGATTTAACTCTATGGGTCCTACCATCCATGAATACATAATAAGCATGCAACTATTTCATCCCTAGTATGACATAAAAATGCACTATGCCAACTCCAACAAGCCACAAAGCAAGACATAATATAATACAAACCTGGATCAACACCTATGAACTTTCTAGCAACAATATATCTAACCTAAAGATAAGCACCAAAGGTTCACATCACAACTCAGGGCACATAAGAAGCCCCACCATCAACTAAAAGAAGAGAGAAGAAATAGTGTAACTCAGATCCATCAAAATCAAAACCTTCTACTTACCTTTCTTCACCTTCCTCTTTAAAGTAGCATGATCAGCTAAAAGAGAAAAGAATATTCATTAGAGGGGAAGCCTTATCTCACTTTTTAAGCATGACATAGGCCATGAAGTAGGGAAATATTTCCTAAAACATCTCATAGCCTCCTACTCATAGTTGTAGTGCACAACACGACCATGAATAAGACACTAATTGACGCGGTGTGTTGGACTCTGTGAATCTAACAACATAGTGCTCTAATACCATCTTTGTCATAACCCAAGCCTAGGGCCTAGATGTAACTGGTGAATGGGGAACCCAAAGGAATTTCAAAAAGGCCTCATAGCATATAATTACATATCCTTAGTGGTGGAACAATTAAATGACCTATGAAGAATGAAAATAAGGGAAAAGGGGAATAAGGGAACTTGTCATAGCATAGAGTCGACAGATAAAAGAATCAACTTAGGGCATAAATACATAGCTTTGTCCAATAACACCTCTACTACATAGATAATGGCAGGGGCTAACACATATAACTGGGCTCAGCATCATAGTCATAAGTAAATGATAAAGCAAAGAGAATCTTAATACATAGTATGAGAGAATATTCTTTGTCCTCGGAATGGAGGACTCACCAAATGCTAACTTAAACAATCCATCTAGCCATAAGAAAAATCAGTACGAGCTCCGGTCCCTACATTATGATATCATGTAGGCAAGAGTATGCATTAGTATGTTTGAATGTTATTAGTATAAAGGATACAATGCAACAATAGATAGGCATGATAATCCAAAATGTATAGCGATAGGCAATAGGCATAATATAGCAATATGACAGGTATGATCAATGCATAAGTATAACTTGCTTAAGTAAATCATGCTCATATAAGATATCATATGTAATAAAGAGACCAAGCTAGCTTTATAACCTTGGTTGGTTGATGATGGTCACACCTCAATCATCCTAGGTGGTGAGGTAAAAACCCTTCACAGGATTGATGCTGGTCACACCCCAATCATCTTAGGTGGTGAAGTGTAAACCCCTTACATGATTGATGAGTACAAACCCTCAACTCAGTTGATGATGGCCACACCCCAAACATCCTAGGTGGTGAAGTACTAACCCCTTCCATGGTTGATGTTCGTCGTACCCCAATCATCCTAGTTGGCGAGGTATAAACCCCTTACATGGCTACCCGGGCTCTTATCCCCTCGTATTCAGCATGGTCTAGTACAACACTTTATTTTAGATTCTTTATAAGCTCTAATGCAATTCCTCATGTGGGAATAATTAGGTACAGAAGCTCATTTCATCATCATAACGTCATTCATATCATATCTCATGCTTTTGGACATTCAATTTCTCAAGAAAATATAACCAAACATTTTATCAAATACCTTAAAGGTGTGTAATAGGGGTAAAAGAGCATGCATTTTAGAGACGAAATCATGCAGGAAAATCAGTGCTAAAACCTTTAATTAACATCTCATAAGACACCCAAGACATTCATATCAAAACCCCTCATCAATTCTATCTTTAGATCCAAGATTTGAGGATCAAAACATGCAAAAACAACCATGCATTCATGAACTAAAATCACTATTTAGTAAATTTCTCAATATACAAGACCTACATGTAAAATCAATTTTAAATGATGCAATTTAATTAAACGAGGGTTTAGTCACCAAGGGTGGAAGGACCCAATGGTTCAACACCACATAACTTATCTTTGGAGAGATTCTTGAAGAAGACTTTAATGGAGACTTCAAGCTTGAGTGAACTCGTTAAGATTGGTCTTAAGTTTGGGACTTGAATTTAGGGTGAAATATGAGTCTAAATATTTGAGTGAGTGTTTGAGAATATTTAGGATGATATGAGGGTTAAATATGACTAAGTATATGTATTTTCAAGAGTGCGAACCCTTAGTCCCAAGACATAAAAGTCTTGGACCGAAGTTAAGAGAAAATAGGACCAAAATGGACAGCTCACTGGAAATTATATTTTTTGCACAGGTGAGTTTTAGGTAAATGAGCATAATTACTTCATCAGAACTTGTAATAAGGTGAAATAAAGTGTGTTAGAAAGATAATTCAATGAGGTTTCAGTTGGTTGGTCGTGGGATACCTTGTTCTTTGTGTTCTAGGAGATATACCCCTTCGAAGTGGACCCTCCTAATTAGCGTATTTTGCGATTTTTGAATTTTGAAACAGTTGATCTAAATTTTGGGTTAGACCCATTTCCCACTAAATTTAACCCCCTAGAAAAGAATATAAAATCTTATTTTCGAAATAACAAGTGGAATTTTAGATATGTGAAAAACAAGATTTCGAGCACTTTCGAGGCACGTTTTTGGGCACATTTTTTTTGGGTTGTTTCATCTTAAAGCTAAGGTATGTGGGTTTATTTCATAGGTTGCTTTAGTCCATGATAACCAAGAATCCCTTTATATAAATTGCATGAGTTAAAGTTGATTTACAAATGTGTTTTGATCATTATGAAATTCACTGCACACTATGTTAAAGTTATGTAAAGTTATGATTGTTTTTCTATGCTTTGAGCTATAAATCTTGGATCTATTGTAAGATTTTATGAGTGATTTTGATGTATATATCTTGAGGGCGTTTAAAGTTTTTGTTTTATGATTTTATAATGGATTTTCTTGCATGATTTCTTCTATAATTTGCATGGTTTTATACTACCACTTCACACCCTCTAAGTGTTCGATAAAATGTCCGGATATGATTTCTTGAGGAGTTGAAGGTCCAATGCATATGATATGATATGTATGACTTTTTGATGATTGAATAATATTATGTATACAATATACTCTATATAAATAGTTGCATTAGACCATACTCGATCGGGGGGGACAAGAGCCCGAGTAACTATGTTGGAGATTTATACTCATAGAACATGTGAGGGGTTTATACTTCGTCACCCTGTTGATAAGGTGTGATTATCATCAACCATGTAGGGGTTTTATAGCATATAACTACTAAGGGTTTTATACCTTGAATAGCTAGCTTTATCTCTTGTACACATATGATATCCTATATGAGCATGAGTTACTTAAGCATGCTTTACTTAAGCATTGACCATACATGTCATATTGTTATATTATGCCTATTTCGTTAATGTTATGCATTTTTATTATGTTGCATCTTACATACTTAGTACATTCAAACGTACTAAGGCATACTCTTTCCTACATTATATCACCATGTAGGAGTCGGAGCCCAAGTTGATCCTCCTCCTCCACGTGGTTAGTTCGGTGCTACTCAAGCTAGTTGGTGAGTCCTCCACATTGGGGACCTTAGTCAACTATTGCTCTTATGATGAATTGAGGCACTCTTCTTTATGTTCTATTTGACAATGAGGGTGAGCCCGGTTGCTTTATCTTGGCCCCCGCTCTTAACTATGTAGTAGAGGTGGTTGTTGGACATGTTATGTATCTATGAGATGAATTGACTCTTGTCTTTTGATTATGATGATATAGACGTGTTTCCCTTAGCCCCAGTTTCCCCATTCCTTTATCTCTTGATGCTTTATATATTGTTTCCATGACCAAGAATGTATAATGATGCTCTAAGAGGCTTGGTTGGGGTCCCTTTAGGTTCTCCTTGCTCCGTGTCACATCTATGCCCTAAGTTTGGGGCTGTTACCATCCTGCATGCAATGTCCTAATTAAATTTATGTTATTTGGGGGTATTTGAGTGAGTGAATCATGTGTAACACAATTCCTAAGTTTTTCTTCAAATTGATCATCTTTTTGCTTTAATTACAATAGTTTGTAGTTACTTTATTCAAATTGCAAACCCCCTCCCCCGCCCTTTTTTATTCAAATTGTAATCCCCCCTCCCCCGCCCTAGGCTTGCGACTGTTACCGTACAGCATGCGATGTCCTAATTAAATTTATGTTATCTGGGTATTTGAGTTAGTGAATCATGTGTAACACAATTCCCAAGTTGCTCCTCAAATTGATCATCTTTTTGCTTTCATTACTATAGTTTGTAGTTACTTTATTCAAATTGCAAAATGCCCCAAGCCTTTTTTTATGCAATATCGTTGGTCAACACTTGGAATGATTGTTAGTGAATCACTATGATCAAAACCCGTATTCCCTGTGGATTCGACCCTAACCTTTGGCTAGATTTTACACTTGATAGTGACCGCTTTACTATTAGAGCGTGAATATCACTGCTCTCTAGAAATCAGAAATTAATGCAAATTATTTTTTGTTACGGGTCCTCTAAAATATAGGTTATTCCCATTTCTCACTAAATTTTGCACCCTGGTTAAGAATATTAAGTTAGATTTTTGATATCACACATGAATTTTATGATAAATGAATATTACGATATGGGCATTCTGAAGCACATTTGGGGGCATTGCAATATCTCCCCCTTGGGAAAAATTCATCCCCGAATATCAATGAAATATGCATAAGAAAAGTAATCATGAAGATTTCATCCCCACATGAATGCAACAAATGCATTTAAAAATCACTTTCCAAAATCTCAACATAAATGTCAAAAATCACCATAAACTTGTTAAAATAAACATGAATGCATGCAAAATGACATGAGGGCTGAAACTTAAGACTTGAAATCATGTAGGGGATTTAAATTAATCTCTTCGGCTTGATTAGAGTGGAAGAGATATGGATATGGCTTTCTCTTATCTACCTCGGCTTCCCATGTGATACTTTCAACTTGTTAATTCCTTCAAAGGACCTTGATGGAAGTTACATCTTTGTTTCTCAATCTCTTTACTTGTCTATCTAGAATCTCCACTGATACCTCTTCATAAGTCAAATTATTTTCTACAACATCCAAAGGCACTATAACACTTGGGTCACCCACACATTTTATCAACATAAACACATGGAAGACCAGATGAACCATATTCATCTCCATAGGCAACTCCAACTCATATGAAACCTTACCCACTCTCCTTAAAACATTATAAGGACCTATGAAACTTGGGCTTAATTTCTCTTACTTGCGAAACAAGAGCATAACCTTCATGGGTGAGATATTTAAGTAAACCTAATCCCAACCATAAATTCAGGATCTCTTCTCCTCACATCGAAGAAGGACTTTTTTTTACTTTGGGATGTTTTCAGTTTCTCTCTTGTCAACGTCACCTTCTCCAAGGCCTCCATGACCAAATTCGTACCTACAAAAGCCATCTCCCCTACTTCAAACCACCAAACTGGGAATTGACAACGCTTACCATATAAAGTTTTAAAGGGAGCCTTACCAATGCTTGATTGGTAGCTATCATTCTATGCAAACTCAATAAGTGGAAGATGTTCAGCACAACTACCCTTAAGCTCCAAAACACATGCTTTAAGCATATCCTTAAGAGTTTGGATAGTCCTCTTGTCTTGACCATCCATTTGTGGGTGGAAAGTCATGCTAAGTTTAACCTTGGTACTAAGACTTCTTTGGAAAGACCTCCAAAAGTGAGAAGTGAATTGACAACCATGACTCAAATTGATAGGAAAAGGAAACCCATGCAATCTAACCATAACACGGATTACAACTTGGCATAATCTTTGACACCATAAGTAGTTTTGATTGGTAGAAAGTGAGCCAACTTTTTCATTCTATGCACCACAACCGAAATTGAGTCAAAGTGTTTACTAGTCTTAGGCAACCCAACCTCAAAATCCATGTGATATATTCCCACTTCCATTTAGAAATCTCTATATCGTGGGCTCGACCACCCGACCTTTCATGTTAGGATTTCATTTATTGGCAATTGTGACATCCCGATATGAACTTGGTAATGTCTCTCTTCATAGCACCCCATAAATATACCTCCCTCTAGTCTCTATACATCTTTGTAGAACTGAGGTGAACAGAATAGGATGAATTATTGGCCTTTTTCAAGATCAACTCCATTAAGTCACCAACATTAGGCATACACAACCTACCTTGGTATCTACGAGCACCAAAACATCAACTTTACCATCTTTCACCAAGGCCTTCAACTCTAACAATGCGGGGTCAAGATCATGTTTTGACTTTACCTCCTCAATCGAAGAAGATTTAGAACCATTAGTAATTACTACATCACTATTTTCAACATTATCCAACATAATTCCAAATCTAGCCAATCAATGAACTTTTATAGCCACCTGTTGGCCACCATAATTAACATGAGCTAAACTACCCATGGACACTATACTTAGATCGTCAACCACAACATTAGTTGTGTTGGGGTGATAATTCACACTCATATCATAATCTTTAAGGAGTTCTAGCCACCTTCTTTTTCTCAAGTTCAGATCTTTTTAGGTAAACACATATTGGAGACTTTTGTAGTTGATAATCACATCAACATTGAACTCCATACAAGTAGTGATTCCAAATTTTTCAAAGCAAGCACCATGGCCACCAATACAAGATCATGAGTGGGATAATTCTTTTCTTGCAGCTTAAGTTGTCTAGAGGCAAATGCTATTACCTTGACATTTTACATCAAAGCACACCCCAAACAAATTCTTGAGGCATCAGAATAAACTACAAACCCTTCTAACCATTTTGACAGAGCAAAGATAGGAGCGAAGACAAGATTATCTTTCAAAGTTTGGAAACACTTTACACATTCATTGATCCACATAAGTTTTGACTTCTTTGGGGTCAACTTTGTAATAAGAGAAGCAATATAAGAAAAACATTCACAAACATTTGATAGCAACCTGCCAAACCCAAGAAACTCCTAATATCCAATGTAGTCAAGGGTCTAGGCCAATTTTTAATCACCTCAATTTTCTTAGGATCCAATTTAATGTAATCACCCAACACAACATGCCCTAGAAAAGAAACCTCATTCAACTAAAATTAACATTTTTCATATTTAGGATACAATATCTCCTCTTTCAAGATTTGCAACAACACCCTCAAGTGATTCACTTATTCTTCCTTACTCCTGGAATAAATCAATTATATCATCAATAAAGACCACCATAAACATTTTAAGGTAGGGGTCAAAGACCCTATTCATGAAATCTATAAATATAGCCAATGTATTAGTTAATCCAAAGGACATAACCACAAACTCAAAGTACTAATACCTAGTCTAAAAAGTCATCATGTGAATATCATACTCCCTCACCTTCACTTGTTGGTATCTAGACCGAAGGTCAATCATAGAAAAGATACTAGCCCAATGTAGTTGATCAAAAAGGTCATCATTCCTTCGTAGAGGGTACTTTCCTTTATGATAACCCTATTAAGTTGTCGGTAGTCAATGCAAGTCCTAAGAGAACCATTCTTTTTCTTCACAATAACACCGTTGCAACTCGAGGTCACTTACTAGGACTTATGAAACCCTTCTTTGACAAAGCCTATAATGGATCCTTCAACTTCTTCAATTCTGCCGGGGCTATAGGGTAAGGTGAAATAGAAATGGTTTGATTAACTTAGAGGAAGTCTATACAAAAGTTTATTTTACTTTTGGGAGGAATACTGGGAAGGTCATTGATAAAGACATCAAGAAACTCATTAACAACTAGAACCGACTCAACCGAAAGGACTTTGGTCTCAACATCCCTAACCCTTACAAGATGATAAAGGCAATCCTTATAAATAAACCATTAGGCTTTAAGACAAGAAATGAGTCGACCCTTGACCATACATCATGTGTTTTCCACTAAAGTACGGGCTCATTAGGGAATTAAACATCACCATATAGGTTCTACAATCAACAGAAGCATAATATATGTGCAACCAATCCATCCCAAAAATGAGATCAAAATCCACCATATCTAATTCAACTAGATCACAAGACAATACTTTATCAATATGAATATAGGACAATTTCTATACTCTTTTGGCAACAACGGATACACCAACGGGATTAAATAATTCACATGGTTCACACAATAATTTGCGACCCCCATGAAGCATTTTGGCAACAAAGGGATTAATGAAAGAAAGACTGGCACCCGGATCTATCAATGCATACATATCAAAATCAAAAATATTTAGCATACCGGTGATGACATCGTGCACCTCATCCACCCCTTGCCTTCCATGAGGTGCATAGAATCTATTTTACCTTGGAGCACCCCGTTGTAGGAGTCCTTTTACTCTGGGACTCTTATTAGAACCTTGGCATTGTGGAAAACCGTCTCTGCCTTTGTTTTGGGCATGAGAACAATCAATAACCTTGTGACCCACTTTACCACAACCAAAGTAAGCATTAAAATTTTTCAAACACGGACCAAAATGGTTTCTTCCACATTTGTTACACTTAGGGTGGGTCATCCCACCATTACCTTGGAATCTTGGATTATCATGACCAAATCTCTTATTATGAGCACTGGAAGACCCTTGGCCTTGAAACTTGTTGGCTTGAGGAAACCGACCAATCTTTGAACCTTGTAAACCACCTTCAAAACGAGCCCTCTTGGACTCACCACATCTTTTTTTCTAAGATTTTCCTCTTTTAATTGCTCAGCATATGTCACGAGATAGGAAAAATCCATATCACCCACTTGCATGGTAGTATGACACTCCTTATTAACCAATTCGGACACTTTCGATACAAATTTATTCATCCTTGGTCTAGGTTCGTCAACCATCTATGGAGCACACTTGGAGAGCTTATTGAACTTGATGGCATACTCCCTCACACTAATAGAACCTTGCTTAAGGTTAATAAACTCTATCATCTTAGCCCTTATTAGCTCAACAGGAAAGAACGAATTGAGGAATGCGGCTTTGAAATCCTCCCAGGGAATAGCATCATTATCTCTCCTCTCCAATTTCCATTGGGTGAACCAAGTTTGGGCCACATCTTTGAGTTGGTAGGCCACTAACTCCGCTTCTCTTTTGAATTGACCCCTATAATAGATAACACTTTATACACCTCATTGATGAACTCTTGGGGATCCTCTTCTAGCTTGAATCCATAGAACTCTGGTGGGTTCATTCTTGTGAAATCCCTTACCCTAGAGGCTGGAGTAGGAGTATGAGGGGCTTGGGACAATTGGTTCATTACGTTGGTCAAAGCACAGGCCAATATTGTGAAATCATCTTGGAACTTTTCTTAGGCTACCCCTCCATCTTGAGGAAGTGGGAGGAGCTAGTTACTCCTTGGGAGTATGAGCTCTCCATAGTCTTCCCCTTGGAATCTCCATGACCTAGAAGTAAATAAGAGCATTTGTTAGTGGAAAAGCCTTAAAGATCCACCTAGAGCATGATATAGAACATGAATAAATGAAAAATTTCCTAAAATGCCTTATAGCCTCCCATTCATAGTTGTGGCACGCTTCACAACCATGAATAAGACTAGCATTGTGTTGGATTTCTGAGAACCATTAACAAAAAAGTGCTTTCATACCATGTTTTTCATGACCCAAGCCTAGGGCATAGATGTGCACAGACAATGGGAACCTGATAGGACCCCAAAAAGGTTTCTTAGTATATCAATCACACATCCTTGGTCACGGAAGCAAAATGAAAAATAACAAGAGATAATAAAGAGGGAACTGGGACTAACAAAAATCTTGATATTCATAAAAGCATAAAAGAGTCAAGGTCATAGCATAAATATATCATAATATCAAATAACACCTCTATCAAGGAATGGAGTGGGGGCCAAGAAACTTTTTGGGCTCACCCTCATAATAACAAGTGTTCAATATAAATAAGTCTCCAAATAGCAAGAGTAATATAGATAGCATCCTCAGACTTGAGGACTCACTAATGCTTATCTAGGAAGTGCCAAACTAGCCACGTGGAGGATGATAAAAAAGTTCTCCAGACCCTACATGGTAATATCATATAGGCATAGAGTATGTGTTAGTACATTGAATGTACTAAGTATGCAAGATGCAATGCAACAAAACATAAGCCAATATAGTCAAAATGCATAATCATAAGCAATGGATATATATAATCTCAATATGGCATGCATAATTAATGCTCATGATTAAACCTGCTTGTAAATCATTCATCTTGTGCAATATATATATCATATATATGTGGGAGTTGACCTCAGATGACATACACCAAGCAACTACAACTTATACTCCGAGGCCTGACACCCCCTCGGTTCAGGTAACGGGCATGACACCACCCAACGAGTGGGGTCTACTTGCCAAGGCAAACCAAACATGATAACATGAGTTAGATGGATCCATTAGTATACAAAGGGTAATAATCCTAATCCTATGGTGGCATATAACTTAGAGACTAAAGACTTTATATAAGGATTCCTTGAGTCGAGCACCCATCTAAAGCATCAATAGGTGCTAAGTCAAATCCCACGGAATACTTGAAATAATTATTACCTGTATATCTCTTACAAAACATGGAAACATGACATGAGTAACTCTTGGAACATGCTTGACCGTTAGTAGTGCGTCTACTTGAATGTGAGAGTAGATCATAATCATACATGAACCCTTGCTTTAACATTAATAAATCACAAGAGGTAAAAATTTTGAAATAGGGTTTAACCTGATACTTGTAAAATCATAGATGCTTTTCATGAATTCAATCAATAGTTGTAAGTCGTTAATCATCATGAACTCACTTTACTTGCAAATCATATAATAGATCATCAATAACTTCAGAATTCTTGACTTGACACTTTATCAAACACATGGTGGGTTCATGATACTTGTTCAAAATCATGCAATTCAAGAGTGAAATAGTATGTGTCAACTTAATGCAAAACAACCCACCAATATGAAATAAAACTGTCATGTAGGATACCTTGAAACCCATTACAAAAGCTCATAATAGTTTATAGTTTCATAGCTAAAAACAGGCATACTCTCAATAGACAAGATCAATTCATGGTATAAGCTTGAAATAGATAGTCATGCATAATCAATCAATATTTCATAAAACCCCCCAACATAATTTATGTTGATAATTCATAATAAAAGATACCCATAGGTAATATAACTTGAAGACATGAAATTTTCATGAAAAGGAAAGGTTGGGCTCCATGGGTGAAAGGGACCCAGTAGATGAAACCCACATACCTTAAACCTTGAATTATTTGAGGTGAACTTGAAGTAGTATTAGATCTTAAAATGAATCCTTGAGTTCCAAATTTGACGTTGAGATCATTAGATTTGAATGAGAGAACTTATAGTCTTAGAGGGACTTGGGAGAGTGTTTTGTGAGATATAGAGTTGAAAAATGCCTAAGTATGAGTGATTTCATGTTTTAGTGGGCATGGGAATATGACCCCAATGCCTTTGGGTGCATAAGAAAAACTAAAAAATATATACTGGTCTATGTCCAGTCTACGATATGGACAAAATAAGGAGAAAATTACACTGCTCCATGCCCTTGACATATCACGGCCAAGGCATGGATGCTCGCTGGAAATCTCAAATTAGCGAAAATTATTATTTGCTACAGTCCTCTATAATCCAGGTTATATTCATTTCCCACTCAATTTTTCTCATTAATAAAGAATATGGTCGTATTTTTTATATCATACACAAATTTTAAAATATATGAAAATTATGATTAGTGTCATTCCGAAAAACATTTTGGGGCATTTGAGTAATCATCACATAATGTGTATAGCATAAGTATCCAATAATATCTCTAAATATGAGAAGGATGGGGCCTAAGGCATGTCCTGGCTAACCACAAAATAATAAGTAAAATAGTAGTGTCACAACATAGCAAGCTAAAATGGGTATTACACTCGAACTAAAGGACTCACCATAACACAATGTCTTCATGATTCAGACTGTCAACAAGGAAGTGGATGAGGTAGTGCTCCAGTCCCTACATGGTTAGATCATGTGAGCAGAAAGTATGTGTTAGTGCTTTGAATGAACTAGTATGTACGATACAATGTTACAAGCTCAATATGACATGCATGAGAATGATTTGATAAAAGCATATATGGAAAATAAATATAATGTATAGTCATCATGCATATGTGGGAGGATACCATAATCAACATACAAGACCATGCTATTATATGGAATTCAACATATCTATTACATTGGTTCGAGGAGGACCACTTGCCAAGTAAGTAGAACTCTTTCAACTTGCACATGCATCTTTAGTGAATAGTATGGCATGTGTGGATCTACTAGCATAGCCTACAAACACTCCTATGGTAGAACATAATTAATGAGATGTGAGGTTGCTACTATAATCCCCTTACTAAATCCTACCACCATACCCTATTCGGAGCTATGTTAATCCCACGAAATACATTTGAAAACTTTTGCATAATTATATTCATTCATAAACTTTAAATCATGGATCATCATATAAATAGTAGCTCATTTGAACTTAAGATCCAACATGTGAAATTTTCCTTATCATAAGGGGATCTATCTTATGGTGAGAATTGTATTTATCACTATCATTAATGTTCATAAAAGGGATTTATAACTTCATTCCTTTCATAAACTTGTAATTGCAACCTCATCTTTTGGAAATCAGACTTCATTAGAAAACTTGATATGAAAGTTGGGCTAGTGTAATACATGTAGCCTTTAAGTCATGTAAATTAAGAGGACTATGTGTCAATGTAATGACAATAGTCAACTTAAATCATTCCCAAGTAAGCCACCATAATCATTCATATCATCTTTAAACTTAGATAGGTAAACATGAAATCCATCTCATAAAATCATCAATTTTATAATATCTCATGGTATCATAACATTCATAACATTGAATATTATAAATTACCTCATAATGAAAAACTCTTGAAAGGAAATCATGCAATTAAACTTAGTATGTGATAATTTTCAACATAAATCATGATCAATAAGAATAAGAGGAAGTACTTATAGGAAATCAACATAGAAATTAGAAGTATAGAGAAAAATATAGGTTTGGGGACTCCATGGGCTGTAGAACCCATGGATGAAAGTTCCACATACCATACTATCGTGAAACTTGAATAAGAAAACTTGGAGAAGCTTGAGGAATCACTTTGAACCTTCACACACACACACACACATACACACATATATCTATAAAATCTTGGAGGATTTTTTTTGGAATGGGGAATAATGGAAGGTTTTGAGAGGATTTAGAGAGAGTTGAGAGAGATTCAGGGCTAAAATAAAAGAATTTTCAAGGATTTATGTATATAATGATGTCGAGGTGTGTCCCAATTGCCCACACTTAATTCTAGAAAATTTCAAAAAGGGTTTGAACTAAGGGGGAACAAAGGTGTGTCGTGCCCTTGGTCCTTTACTATATATTTTTCCACGAAGTTCAATTTTCTGATGTTTTGACCTAGGAATGACTTTAAACCTCATTTATACTATCTTAGAACATATCTATAATGTGGATTTACTACATACTTTTCTTTTTAAGGTAAATAAACCAAATTTATTTTAATATGGTTGACCTAAAAAGGAAAGGCGAGCATTTTCTTACACAATTTCACTTCCCGAAAAAGAATACCAAGTTGGATTTCCCGATAACTTATGGATTTTATGATATTTAAGAAATACATCATAAGTACATTATGAGTCGCATGGAAAGTGTTATAGTTGAAATATATATAATATGACGACGTATTATAAAAATGGCCTTAATGGATTTTTAGGTAAAGCAGATCAAAATATAATTTATTTTCAAAATCTACCTAACAAGATGAGTTCACAACAGAAGCACGTCGCTAATCTACTCTGAGTTAGTTCAATTTTATCTATGAAAAAATATAGATTAAAATCATATCAAAATTCAATTTGCTCAATAAATAACTTGTGGTAAAGCCTTTCTACATCACAAACTTATTAGATTACTGTTTTCGAGTTTTAGTTTTAAATAGGGGCGGTTCAGAACTTTTCCCTACTCATTAATTAATGAACATAGATATTTTTAGGACTAAAACCCTGACCTATTAAATATTCCAAAAATCCAAATTATTCATTCATTCACTCAAAAAGCATCAATCTCAAAATTTCTCTCTACTAAGGCTCTCAAAAACCACAGAAGACTTGAAGGAATTTTCTAAATTGATCATATTGAATTTTTTCAAGTTTCTTGTGACTTCTTACACAAAGTATGTGAGTCTCCATCAATGGAATCCTTAATTCTATGGATCCCATTCAATTTCCAATTTCTTCATCTAATTTTCAAGTATGTATCTTTATGGGTCTTCTTAATTCTTATCTATCTTTATGATCTGTTATGATAATTAATCTATTTTAACATGAATTTATAATAATTGCATGAAATTTATGATATATTTTACATGAATTCTGGGCAATGTTATATAGTGTTCAAAAGTTTGCTATGGGTTTGTTGAATTCTCTTCCTGTTTCATAAATTAAAATTCAATTACTGTTAATTATTCAATTAAGCATGGATCACTACTCAATTTCATGATTTACAAGTCCATTCATACATAGGGTTCATGAAGATACTTATGAGTTTATTTAATAATTATTCAATTGATCCAATTGTATACAATTATGCATGGACTTTTCCTAGTTATATGATAACTAGTCAATTGTTTGTGAATTATTAATTTTACCCCAATTCTTAGTTACATGTTAGATTATGAAATTTCAAGGGGAATGTTTATTAATGGGGGATTTATGATCCTGAAAGTTGACTTAAGGTCCATAAAGGGAGAATTAAAATCCTTAAAGTTTACTTAGGATCCTAAAATGAAATAGATTGTAATGATGGAAGGTGTACACCCATATTATATATGTTATATGCAAAATGAGCTATCCAATGAATATGATTTTCATGAATTGAATTGGTCTAATTGATTTACCTTTCTAACATGACAAACGTATTATTTATGGCAAGTATGAATTACGATTTATGACAAGTATAATTTTTTACCTATGATATGTATTCTATGAGATTTTACATAGCACTAAAGGAGGCTTTGAAGTTGTGGCTCAACCTACAACATTCATATATAAAGCTTTTTGTCCCATAACTATGTTGTCACCTTAGGGTTTATGTTACCAATGTGGATTTGTTGGTGGATCCACATAGCTTATGACAATCGCTTAGTAGTGTAGAGATCTACCTTTACAAGTACACTAACCTTTGTTCAATATACAAGGAGACTATCACGACCCAATCCTAGGCCCTTGACGTGACACGACAAATGGGAAAGTGAAGGGATCTCAAACAAGCCTCTCAGGCCTATATGACATATCTTTTATTTTTGCGGAAGCATAAAAGAGAAATATACATATATCATATAATTTCTAAGGGAAGTACGTATTTAGATTCACTCTATGGGGAAGTTATAGGGAAAAGGATAAACATGAATCACATAGCAAATAAGTCTATGGGGCAAGTAAGTATGACTCACACATGGGGGAATTTAGGCTCTTCGGACTTCCATCATATCCATTAACATACAACAGGCATAGAAGTGAACGAGGAACTAACATAAGTCTTTACAATTATATAAACATAATAGGAGTAAAGCTCGATACACAGATTTTCATATCCAACAACACCTCTAATGTGAGTGGAACAGGCATTAAGAAATCTCTCGGGCTCATCCCCAAAAGATAAAAAAGTCTAAATAGGTAAGTCTTAACAAAAGCATGAAATTAAGGTGGATGTTGTTCCTAGAGTGAAGGACTCACCAATAGTAATCTTCAAAAGATTCGGCTAGCCACTTGGAGAAAGAGGATGAATAGGACCTCCAGGACCTACATGGTTAGATCTTGTATGCAAAACGTATATTTTAGTACTTGGTATGTACTATGTGTGTGGTATGCAATGCCACAAGGAATATAAGCCATAATAATCATGATGCCTAATCATTATCAATAGACATACGCTCAATATGACATATATAATCAATGTTCCAGTTAAATACGTATGAAAATAGTCAAACTTGCATAGTATATCATACATATATGGGAGGAGACCCTAACTGACATTTAAGATTAAGCGAGCTACTGCTTGAAATCCCAATGTTCACTCCACATCGAATAAACGAGTGATCTACTTACAAAGATAAACCAAGCATGACCACACATAGTAGGTAACATGACCTAATTGGATCCACTAGTAAAAGTCCATTTAGGAAAATAATATAAACTTATAGTGACACATAGTTAAGAGACCAATAGTTTAGATAAGGATCCTTAGGTCGAGACCCCACCTTAAGCCTCTTTCGGTACTACATCTAGTTCCACATAATAATTGAAATGATCATAAGTTAGATTACTTATAGAACAAGATAACAAGGTATGAGTAGCTCATTCAAATACATGACCTCTAAACATGGTATATACCTTATACTAGAGGGTAAAAACATAGCACAGACATGAACCTTTCTAGTAGGCATTGCATTACATATGAGGGTAGAGATTGTAACGAAACGACCATAAAAAGTGCCTGAAAATGTGCCTCAGAAGTGCCAAAAATAATAATTTCCATCTATCTCAAATATCACATGTGATATTGAAAATTCAACTTATGTTCTTGATTAGGTGAAAAATTAAGTGGAAAATAGATCTAACCCCAATTTTAGAGCAAATGAATTGCAATTTATATTTTCCAAAAATTCCTTATCCAGTGTCTGTCCACGATGGTGTCGCAATGTGCCTCCATTGCGGACAACTGTAAAATTGTCTCTATGATAGGTCCACATTACAAGCCAGACACAAACTTGTGTATTTTATTGCCAGCGATTTTTTCTCGGCGCAAGGCTTTTTGGTCTTGGGTCGAAGGCTTCCCATGCGTGAAAATACCGATACTTAATCATATTTCACCTTCATATCATACATGACATTTTCCAAAACTCTTTCAAACCATTAGACTAATATTTCTCTCAAAATTCATATGTCCAAATCACTTTCAGATCTTAAGGAATTCATGCTTCAAATCTCCAATTAAATCCTCTTCAAGGAATTCTCCAATGTCAAGATATGTTTGTTTCGTTATGGGATCCTTTAACCCATGAATCCTAAGCTTTCTTTTCATCTAAATTGTATGATTTGATGTTAATTAACATATGTGTCTTACTTATTATGACTTAGATTATGAACTATGTTGGAATTTCATGAAATTGTGATTGTTTTAGCATGATTTGAACTACGAATCTAAGATCCATTGAGGGATTCGATGTATGGTTTTGATGTACATTATTTGAGGGTGATACCAAGTACTGATGGATAGTTTTACATTGAATTTTATTGCATGATTTTATGCCTAAATTGCATGGTTTTACACTAGTACTACACACCCACCAAGTATTTGATAAAATATTCAGTTATGAAATTTCTTGAGGAATTGAAAGTCTAATTTATGAGATGAATGACTTTTTGATGATAAAAAGGATGTATGTATATGACATTCTCCTATATTGTGTTGGAAATTGACCATGCCCAACTCGGCGAGGAGGGGTATGAGCTTGGTTAACCATGTTGATAGGTTTGTACCTTGATAACCGATCAAGGGGTTTATACCATGATAACTGGGTTGATGGGTTGGTACCTCAATAACCATGAGAGGTAGGGTGTGATAATCCACCAACCAATCAATACTAGGTTGAGGGGTTGGTACCTCAATCACCATGGCTGATAGAGTAAGATAATCCACCAACCAATTGACGGATTGGTACCTCAATAAACTATGAGCTCTATAATGGTGGTCTCTTCTTGCACATGTATAATGTTCTATGTAATCATGATTTACTTCAAGCATCTTTTATGCATGCTATATTATTACATGTTGATTTATGGCCTTTCTTTATGCATTTTGATTATATTGCTTATCTCTTGTTGCATGGAATCCTACATACTTAGTACATTCAAATGTACTACTGCATACTCTATGCCTATATAATGTCACCATGTAGGAACTGGAGCCCAACTTGAGTATTTTCCTCTACGTGGCTAGTACCACTTCTCTCAGGGTAGTTAGTTAGTCCTCCATTCCAGGGACAATTACTATGATCTCATTCTATGTACTAAGACTATCTTTCTTTTTTATATGTACTGACTATGAGTGTCAGCTCAGTTGCTTGTCTTTTTAGAGATGTTTTGGACATTTTATATATTCAGCCTTGACTCGCTTGTTTTAATGTTTATGTTATGAAAGTTTCCCTTTATCTCCTTTGCACTTATTTCTAATCAAACTATGTTGTTTAATTGTTTCCATGACTAATGATGTGTAATGATATGTTAAGAGGCTTTCTTGGATCCCTTCGGTTTTTCCATTCATCATGTCATGTCTAGGACCTAGTCTTGGGTCATGAAAAATATTGTATCAGAGAACTAGCTTGTTAATGGTCCTCGATATCAAACATACCGAGTTGATTAGAGACTTGTTCATGGTTGTGTTATGTACCACAACTATGAGTAATAGGCTATGAGATGTTTTAGGAAATGTTTCCCTTTTTCATGTTTTAAGTCGTGCTATAGAGTTAAAGTAAGGTTTTCTTCCCCTAAAGATTGTTCTTTGCTATGCTACATCATGCCTAACACAAAAGGAAGGAGATCCCGCACTCCTTAGGAACAACTAGTTCATGGTAAGCTTCAGGATGGTTTCACCTAGCTTGCTCAAGCTATGGCCAATCAAATCAGTCAAGGGGCCCAAGACCCTCATGCTCCTACCCCAGGATCTAGGGTGAGAGACTTCATATGGATGCACCCACCAGAATTCTATGGGTTTAAGGTAAATAAGGACCCTCAAGAGTTTATTGATGAGGTCTACAAGATATTTGCTATCATGGATGTTAGACTAAAAGAGAAAGAAGTGTTGACGGCCTACCAACTAAAAGAGATAGCAGAAATATGATTTAATCAATGGAAAAAGGAGAAAGGATTCAATAATGTGCTGCTTTAGGAGGAGTTCAAGAAGTTTTTACTTAATCAATTCTTCCCTCTTGAGCTTAGGGAGGCCAAGATAGTAGTGTTCATAAATTTGAAATAAGGGTCCATGAGTGTGGAGAGTATGCCCTCAAGTTCAATAAACTCTCTAAATATGCTCCCCACTTGGTTGTCGACCTAAGGTCTAGTATGAATAAGTTTGTGATGGGTGTATTTGATTTCGTGAGTGAGGAATACTAGTCTGTTGTGTTGATTAGTGACTTGGATTTATCCCATTTGATAACCTACGCCAAACAAATATAGAAGCAAAGTTGAGGAAAAGGAGGAGTAATAAGGCTAAGGGGGCCCATTTTGAGGGAAAGTTCCAAAGTCATAAAGGGTGGCCGGTTCAATCAAAACCAAAGGTATTATCATGCTTCTAAAATATGGTTTGCCAATGACTTCCCAAGGGCCCAAGGTGTTAGTGGTGCGGCTCATAATAATGTGTGCACAAAATTTGGTAGGTCTCATGGGGGCCAATGTTTGAAAGACACTAATGCATGTTATGAATGTAAGGAAATGGGTCACAAAAGGATTGATTGTCCTCGGATCCACAACAAGGGTAAGGAGGTTTGTCCACAATGTGCAAATGCTGTTCCTTTGGGGAGAGGTGGTAATCAAGGTGGTGCCCCAAGGCACAATTAGTTCTATGCACTCTAAGGGAGGCAAGGGGTTGAGGAGGTTCCTTATGTTATCATCGGCATATTAAAAGTCTTTGATTTTGATGTGTATGCATTGATTGATCTGGGTACCACTTTTTCTTTTGTAACCCCTTTGGTTGCTAAAACGTTTCATGTTGAACCCAAATTTTTCTATAAGCCATATGAGGTGTCTACTCCCATTGGCGCACCTACTATTGCTACTAGAGTCTATCAAAATTGCCCCATTTGCATTTTGCATAAATTATTGCCATGTGACTTTGTTGAGTTGGACATGTTAGATTTTGACATTATTCGTGAGATGAATTGTTTACATGCATACTATGCGTTTATTGATTGTAGAACTGGTATAGTCAAATTTTAATTCCCAAATGAACCTATTCTTAAGTGGGAAAGTATGATGTGGTAGTTAAGGGTAGATTTATCTCTTGCATTAAAGCCCATAAGTTGATCTCTAAGAGGTGTCTTTATCAATTTTTGAGGGTTATGGATGTGGAGTCCAAGGTCCTTCCTATAGAGTCAGTTTCAATTCTAAATAAGTTCTTTTATGTCTTTTGTAATGACCTTCCCATTGTTCCTACTAAAAGGAAAATAGATTTTAGTACAGGCCTCCTTCCCGATACTCAACCTATTTCTATTTCCCCTTATTGTATGGCCGCTGCGGAATTAAAGAAGTTGAAGGAACAATTGACGAATTTGTTAGAGAAGGGTTTTATTAGGCCTAGCCAATAATCATGGGGTGCACCAGTGTTATTTCTGAAGAAGAAAGATGGGTCCCTTATATGTATTGACTACCGACAACTCATTAGGGTCGCCATAAAGAATAAGTATCCTCTTCTCTAAGATTGATCTTCAGTTTGGATACCATCAAGTAAAGGTGAGGGAGTGTGATATTCCTAAGACAGGTTTTTGGACTAGATATGGGCATTATAAGTTTTCTCTAATATCTTTTGTGTTAACCAATGTACTGGCCATCTTCATGGATCTTATGAATTTGGTCATCAAACCCTACCTTGATTTATTTGTTATCGTCTTCATTGATGATATCATTATCTATTCTCATAGTGAGGAAGAGCATAAGAGTCATTTGAGGGTAGTGCTACAAAGATTGATAGAAAAGATATTTTTATGCTAAGTATGAGTAGTGTGAATTTTGGTTGAAGGGGGTTGCATTCATAAGTCATGTGATGTCGGGGGATGGTATTAAGATGGATCTTGAAAAGATGGATGTGATTTGAAATTGGCCTAAACCATTGACCCCATTGGATATTGGATATTAGGAGCTTCTTGGTCTTAGCAGGTTACTGCTATAGGATCGTTAATGGGTTCTCTTATATTGATTCTATAATGACCAATTTAACTCAAAAGAAAGTCAAATTTGTGTGAAATGATAAGTGTGAAAAGAGTTTCCAAACATTGAAAGATGAGCTTTTGTCTGCTCCTATATTGTCACTACCGAAAAGGCCAGAAGGGTTTGTTGTATATTCTGATGCTTCAAGGGTTGCTTTGGGGTATGTGTTAATGTAAAATGGTAAGGTGATAACCTATACTCCTAGGCAACTCAAAGTGCATAAAAAGAATTATCTTACCCATTATTTTGAATTAGCCGTCATGGTCTTTGCTTTGAAAATTTGGCATTACTATTTGTATGGGGTGTATGTTGATGTGTTTACCGATCATAAGAGTCTCCAATATGTCTTCAATCAAAATGATCTCAACTTGAGACAAAGAAGGTGGATATAACTTCTTCAGCACTATAATATATGTGTGCATTATCATCCCAGTAAGGCTTATGTGGTAGCAGATAATTTGAGTATAGTGTCTATGGGTAGCCTAGCTCATATTGCTGATGGTGGAAAAGGGGTGGCCAGGAAGTTCCATCGTTTCGCTATAATGGGAGTTAGGTTGGAAGAGGTTGATAATGGTGGTGTTGTACTTGTTGATGGCTGTAAATCATCATTCCTTGAGGAGGTGAAAGCTAAGCAATATTATGACCTAATTTGTTAGAATTGAAGGCATTAGTAAAAGATGGTAAGGTGGAGGTTTTCTCCCAAGAGAGTGATGGTGCCGTAAGGTAGGTTATGTGTGCCTTATGTTGATGGCTTGAGGGAAATGATTCTTGATAAGACTGATGGTTCATACTATTCTATTCACCTTTGTTCTACCAAAATATATAGAGATTTGAGGGAAGTATTTTCGTGGGGAGGTATGAAGAGGGACATTGTAAAATTTATAGTAGATTGTCAAAGTTGCAAACAAGTCAAAGTTGAATATCAAAGGTCAGGTGGCTTAACCTAAGACATAGAGATTCCTACTTGGAACTACGAGGAGATTAATATGGATTTTGTTGTTGGGTTGCCAATGACTGGAAATGGTTTTGATTCCATTTGGTTTGTGGTTGATAGGATGATGAAATTGGCTTACTTTCTACAGGTTAAGACCATATATGAGGCCGAAAATTATGATAGGTTGTACATTCATAGCATTTTAAGGTTGCATGCGTATTCCTTTGTCCATTATATAGGATCATGGTGCTCAACTTACTTCATATTTTTGGAGGTCCTTTTAAAGGGGTCTTAGTACAAGAGGTAAAATTAGTACAACCTTTCAACCCTAAATGGATGGCCAAGTTGAAAGAACTATCCAAACGTTTGAAGATATGTTTTGGGCTTATGAATTGGAGCTTAAGGGTCGTTGGGATAATTATCATCTGTTGATTGATTTTGCCTATAACAATAGCTATCATTCTAGCACTGGTATGACTCCTTTTGAGGCCCTCTATGGTAGGCATTGTAGATAACCGGTTGGGTGGTCTAAAAATTGAGAGTTGGCTTTGTTGGGTACAGATCTAGTAATGGAGCCTCTTGAAAAGGTTAGGATGATTAGAGAAAGGTTGAAGACGGCCCAAAGTCATCGAAGATCCTATGCCGATGTGATGAGAAGGGATCTTGAATTCAAAGTTGGTGATTGGGTCTATTTGAAGGTCTTAGCAATGAAGGTTATGGTTCATTTTGGTAAGAAGGGCAAGTTGAGCCCAACATATGTGGGCCTCTATAAGGTAATAAGGAGGATTGTCAAGGTAGCTTTTGAGTTGGAATTGCCTGGTGAGATGGATTTGGTTTATCCAGTCTTTAATGTATCCATGTTGAAGATTTGTGTGGGATACCCTAATACTATTATGCCTCATGATGGTGTGGTATTTTTAAAAATAACTTGACCTATGAAGAAGTCCCAATTTAGATTTTTGATAGACAAGTAAAAGGATGAGGAACAAGGATGCGTCTTCGGTTAAGGTCCTTTGGAGGAATAAATGTCGAAAGAGCTACATAGGAGGCCGAAACGGACAAGCGAATGTGATATCCTTATCTCTTCTATTCTACTCAATTCCAAGTCCACTATATGATCTCAAGTCTTAAGTTCAACCCTCATGTCATTACATAGATTTATGTTTAAATTGACAAGTTCATGATGATTTTACACTTATGTTGCGATCTTTGAGTTACATCCTTATGTAGGCTAAAATTGTCATGTTTACATATCTCATATACCTTTGTTTGACATTTGGGATGAATGTTCCCAAGGGAGAGATATTCAAACAACCCCAAAAAGTGCCCAAAATGTGCCTCAAAAGTTCTTGGAGTCATATTTTCCATATATCTCAAAATCCATGAGTGATATCAAAAATCTAATTTTATATTCTTGATTATGGGAAAATATTAATTGGGAAATGGGTCTAATCTTAATTTTACAGCAAACGAATCATAATTTTGATTTTCTAAAAATCCCTTATACAGTGTCATTTTGCGACATGCCTCCAATATGAACCTTTGTAAAATTTCCTCCGTGATAGGTCTGAGTCATGGACCAGACATGGACCTATGTATTTTCTTGCCAGTGATTTTAAATCATCCCTATGAATTTGAGTCTTGGACCTAAGTATTCCCTTGCATGGAAATGCTTATACTTAGTCATATTTCACATTCATATCATCAAAGACATTCCCCAATACTCTCTAAAACCCTTACACTAATATTTCTTTGAAAATTCAAGCGTCCAAGTCTCTTCTGGATCTTAAGGTATTTAACAAAGCTTTACGTATAAAATCAAATCCACTTTGAGGAATTCTCCAAAGACAAGGTATGTGGGTTTCATTTAGGGGTTCCTTTCACCTATGAAGCCTAAGTTTTTTTTTACCAAAATTGCATGATTTCAAGTTGATTTACCTATTGGTCTTACTTAATATGAATTAGACAATCAACTATGATGGGGTTTCACGAACTTATGACTGTTTTAGAATGTTTTGAACTATGAATCTAAGATCCACTTTGGTATCTGATGAAGGTTTTTGATGTAAATTGCTTGAGGGTATTACCAAGTATTGATGGATGGTTTTACATTTAATTTTTCTATATGATCTCATCCCCAAATTGCATAGTTTTACACTAGTACTACACACCACCCATGTGTTTGATAAAATGTTAGGTTATGATTTCTTGAAGAATTGATGGTCTGGTGCATCTTTTATGAGATGATGACTTTATGATGATGAATTGGGATGTATCTATATGGTATTCTCCTATATTGTGTTAGAAAATTGACCATGCCCCACTTTGAAGGCAAAGGGGGTTGTGAGCCCGGGTAATCAGGTCGAGAGGTTTCTACCTTGATAACTGGGTTGAGGGGTTGGTACCTCAATCATCATCGGTAGTAGGGTACAATGATCCACCAACTAGTCAAGGGGTTTGTACTCTCATAATCAGGTTGAGGGGTTGGTACCTCAATCACCGTGGGTGGTAGGGTGAGAAAGTCCACCAACTAATTGAAGGGTTGGTACATTAATAGACTATGAACTCTATAATGATGGTCTCTTCTTGCACATGTATAATGTTCTATGTAAGCATGATTTACTTCAAACATCTCCATGCATGCAAGATTGCTACATGCTTATTCATTTCCTGTGTTATGCATTTTGATTATGTTGCTTATCTCTTATTGCATGGCATCCTACATACTTAGTACATTCATACATACTAACACATACTCTATGCCTATATGATGTCACCATGTAGGAACCGGAGCCCCACTTGAGAATCTTCCTCCAAGTGGCTAGTACGACTTCTCACAAGCTAGTTGGGGAGTCCCTATTCTGGAGACAATGTCTATGATCTCATGCTTTGCTCTAAGACTATCTTTCTTTTATGTATGTATTGACTATAAGGGTGATCTCGGTTGCTTGTCTTGGCCCTTGTTCTAATCTATGTTTTAGCGGTGTCGTTGAACATGTTATCAATTGAGCCTTGACTCTCTTGTTTTGATGTTTATGTTATGAAAGTTTGCCTTCAGCCTCTTTGCCCTTATTTCTAATCTAATTATGTTGTTTAATTGCTTCCGTGGCTAATGATGCATAATGATATGTTAACTGGCTTGTTTGGGGTCCTTCCGGGTTTCCCATTCATCATGTCATGTCTAGGCCCTGCTTAGGTCGTGGTACTAACATACATGACTCCTTCTAGTGAGGATTAGATAGTATAGTACATGAATGTAAAACAATTATTGTGCTTGACCCCTTCATGTAGACATAAGGGCACGATATATAGCATAAGGGCTCAACATTTTACTTGAAAATCATAGGAACTTTTCATAAGTTCAATATAGGCATAGGATCCCATAACTTATTATAACATGCTTGTCTTGGAATTCATGCAATAATCTTTCATCATCATAAGAATCCTTGTCATGTAGATTTAGTCAAACATAGTGGGTAGATGGACATGCCCTTAAAATCATGGATTTCACGAGTATGCAACAACAGAGAAGTAAAATCAATTTATTTAATGTTATTCATATCAATCCACAACTATTATAGCAAAACCCTTGTTTTGAATATCATGAAAATCAACTAAAACCCATAAGTTCCTATGTAGATTTTTATGGCATCATAGAGTACATGACTTTAGTATCACAAAATCCATCACAATATCAAATCCCAATAATATTTTTATCGTAAAAGATCATTGCTTGATGAACCTAAATATAAATCATATGTATAATGCAAATGATATCACCATAGATAAGAGTTCATAAGTACCCATAAAATAATCTATAAATCCATGTAGTTTGAGAAGAAGATTTGTTGGACATATGGGAAGGAAAGTTCTAACAATCAAAACCATATACCTTAGTGATTACCATGGAGGAAAGCTGATTTTGAGGTGGAAGATTCAAAACCCTAGCTTGCACCGTTTACTTGAATTCCTAGAAGAGCTTGAGAGAGTCTTAAGACTTGATTGCTTTGGAATGAGGAGGAATGAGGAGGAATGAGATGAATTAGGACTGTATATGCTGGTAAGGGACTTCGATGAGGTCAAAATGGCATAGATTTGACTTAGAAAAGAGGAAAGGTCAACTTTGCCCCATTAAAAATATCAGCAAGAGAGGTCTATGAGACCCTATCTATAGGCCATAGATTGGTTTACTCTAATGGCGTTTTCCAAACTATAGAGACCCTTTCTGTGATTCACATTCTACAAGATTATCTATGACTCATAAAGGACCTTACGGATCAATCGATCAGTCATAGATTAAACTACAGAAAGATTCCAAATTTCTTCAAGTCTGCCAGGTCCTACAAACCCACTTTACGGGCTATAAGTAGGGTCTTAAATTATGTCCAATTTGGGAATATTCATCCCCGAATGTTCTAAGGTAAGCTCTAAAAGATGGATTTATCTATCATATGTCGATGCACCATATACAAAATGCCAAAACACACACTATTTAAAATCATTAAACAATGTTTCAAATAACACTTATAATACAAACTCAAATTCACATAGACATGCATGAATGCCATGAAAATTGCATGCAAGGAAAGGTGAATCTAAGATGGGTAAATCGTATTACCTTAAACTTGATCGGAGCAAAAAAGATAGCGATATCACTTCTTCGTATCAGATTCAGCCTCCTATGTGGCATTCCCAACTTGTTGATTTCTCCAAAGGACTTTGGCAGGTGCCACATCTTTATTTCTCAACCTCTTCACTTGCCTATCATGTATTTCCACAAGGACTTCCTTATAAGTCAAGTTATATTCTACAACACCCACAACATCTAACAGTACTGTAGAACTTGAGTCACCTATGCACTTCCTCAACATGGACACATGAAACACCAAGCGAATCCTACTCATCTGCATGTACAATTCTGTCATGACCTAAGCCTAGGGCGTAGATGTGACACAATGAATGGAAAGCCCGAAGATAACCCCTACATGCCCCTTTGCATATCGTTGTCCACATTCTTGGTTGCAGAAGAAAATTTAACAAACATAGGAGTTAAATAAGTGAAAAGGTAAAGGGAATAATGAAACACCACATAGCTTACAATATTGGCACAATGCAAATGAAACATGATATGGTTTAGACAAATTAGCGTTAATTTTCAAAAGTGCTTGAATCTTGTATTAATAGGCTATATGTGTGTCTAACGCTTAAGAGAGTCACGTGTATACACATTTTGTGTTGAATTGAGGAGATTATGACCTTAAAATGAAGTAAGAGAATTGAGGTGTTTGTAGGACTTATAAGCTAGCAGGTGAGTCACCTGCTTTCTTAGCTTAAAATTGTTAACTAAACGGAGATAAGGCTCAACGTCAAAATTGCCCAAGTTCGATTATGAATAAAGTTCGTGTTAACAGTGTAACTTTGTCCCATGATTTAGTAACATAAATGGGATATATTTTCATTCCAAGAAGCATAATAAAAAGGGCCCAAAGACCTCATAATACACTTAGCAAATTGGGCCCAAAAAAACCAAGTTAGAAAAGTTATCAAAATAGGGAGCCCAAGTACATCAACTTGGAGGCCCATTTTGGCCCAAGTTCAATGGACAAGCTGATGGATAAGCAGCTTATTAATGTGTAGAGTAATATGGTCAAACTACCAATAGAAGGTCGGCCAAACTAGTAGTATAAAGAAGGGTCATAAGCAGCAAATATCCATTAACTTTTAACTTGGAAAATTTTCTGCTTTCTCCCAACTTTATTGTTCTTCTTTCTTCACCTTGTGAAGCAGCTAAATTACTCTCCTAGGGTTCTTGGAGAATCTTTACACCTTGAAGTAAGTGGTAGGTAATTTTACATATGTGTTTAGTATGGTTCTCTTATGAAAAAACAAGAAGTATATGTTAATATGTTGGTGCTGGAAATTCTGGACAGATTGTATACTAAGGATTCTTGTGTAATT
>JAOTQJ010151759.1:0-31428 GCA_025642045.1 Solanum sejunctum
AGTTATTTTATTTCATATGCATTTTATTATTTATGTAATATACTCTTTTCATTGTCATGTTATCTTATGTGATTATCCACATGTCACGTGCTACGTATACAGTCCCACAGCTTCAATATTATGGCCACCAAAAGAATCATCTCAAAGGTAATTGAAAGATAAAGTTTATAATTTCTGATAGGTGGTAGCCCAAGGTGGTTGAGTATAACCTAGCCAGGGACGATCCTATCAAGGGGGGGTAGCCCTAGGGATTGAGCATAACCTAGCCAGGGACGAACCTGACACAGTTTCACCACTGATCAGTTGGTCATTTGTGTTACAGCTGTGCACAGATTTTACAGTACAGATTCTACAGTAAAGGTAAAGCAATATAAAGCACATAATGTACATGATCCCACAGTATAACTAAAGGTGGTCTTTTATACTACACCAGCATTATAGTTTCACTTAAGTTGTTATATCATATATAGTGTTTCCTGCCTTACATAATCAGTACTTTATCTCGTACAAACGTCCCTTATGGGGGACCTGCATTTCATCCTGCAGGTACATGTGCTAGTAGATCTCTCCAGTAGGAGTACAGGATATTCTGCTACTGTCTCCAAGCTCCAGGTTGCTTCGGGACTTTGTACATGTCTAGAGCTTACATGTTTTTATTACATGGTTTGTTGAGGCGAGGCCTGTCCCGACCCTTACCAGATGTTTTCTTTATTTAGAGGCTTTATAGACTATGTAAAGCATAGTGAAGTCATGTCTCGCACTTTAGACAGCGTGGCCCCAACGGGCCCAGTCACATGCATTTCCTTTTGACTTGTTATCACTATTTATCTGCTTAAAGGCATGTTAAAGGTAGAAACCCCTTATAATACATATAAGATGCACATAGTTACAGGTTGGTTCTCTCAAGCCTTATCGATAATGGGTGCAGTCCACCCTAACAGGTCTTTGGAGCGTGACAGAAGTGGTATCAGAGCGAGTTATCCTAGGGAGTCTACAAAGCTATGTCTATGTAGAATCCTGTTTATCGATATGTTATGCACCACATTTATAAGCAGGAGGCTACGTGGCATTTAGGAGTTGTTACTTTCTTTCTATTCTTTAGATTGTACTATAAAGTCAAGTGTAATAGGTGCATTATGTCTAATTCCTAAATTATTTTGTACAGCAAGTATGCTAGAAACAAGACAAAATAAAAGTAAAGGGAAGGGAATAGAAGTGGTGGTTGGTATACCCATCCAGGTGAGACAACAAAATAAGATTTGAGAGGAGTCTTTGTCACAGATATCTTCAACTCCTCCAGTTCCTAATGAACGAGAGAACAGTGAAAATTCCCCCAGAGCCACCTATTGATGCTACCATGTAGGATTTGAGAAATGTGGTCCAACTATTGACCCGTATAGTTGTTGGTCAAGGTCAAAGGCAAGAAGGTCCAATTATGGGTACAGGTGATACAAATAGGGCAGCTAGTATCAAGATACATGATTTTCTTAATTTGAACCCTCTAACCTTCACTGGGTCAGATCCTAATGAAGACCCCCAGGACTTTATTGATCAGATTCAGAGTACTTTAGATGTTATGCATGTGAGTGGTACAGAAGCAGTTGAGTTAGTGACATATAAGTTGAAGGGTGTGGCTAATTGTGGTATGAAGCTTGGAAATAATCTAAGGGTATAGATGCACCTCCAACTACCTGGAAAGAGTTCAGAGAGGCATTTCTTGATCATTATTTGCCATTAGAGATTCAACAGTCCCATGTAGATCAATTCCAAAATCTTCACCAAGGGAATATGAGTGTGAGGGAGTATAGCTTTCAATTTAATTCCCCGGCAAGATATGCTCCTAATGTAGTTGCTACAATGGTAGATAGGGTTCACTGATATGCAGATAGATTGGATATATATCTGGTTAGAGACTGCACTATTGCTTCCTTGAACAAAGATATGGATATAGCAAGAATGTAGGCTTTTGCACAGAAATTAGAGGATCAGAGGCAGAGGAGAAAAACACAAGAATCAGAAAGGGCACAATCAAAGAGGGCCAGATCTATAGGGCAGTTTACACCACCCCAAAGTGATCTTAGGCCTCGATTTTCTAATAGACCGCCTAGGCCATCATCCTCCTATTCTACAGCCAGTGCTCCACTATAACTTCAGGGGTCTCGAAGTAATCAGTTGGGTCAACGAGGTGAAGGGCAAGATGTCCGAGCAATGGGTTATTCGGCAGGCCAACCAATTATTCCTAGGAAGCCTTATAAATAGTGTGGAAGGAGTTATTTGGGTATATGTCGCATTGGGATAGATGTTTGCTATTTGTGTGGTACACCAAGCTACATGATAAGGGATTGGCCAAGGAGACATATGGGTAGTATAGCACAATCTACTAGGTCAGTTATTGCATTATCATCATCAATTCCTCCAATAGGTAGGGGTCATCAAGTACTATAGGTTGTGGTAGAGGTGTTAGAGGGACAACTAGCTCTAGCGGGGTCTAGAATCGCACTTATGCACTAGGGAGTTGATAGAATTTGAAAGCTTCACCTGATGTGGTTACAGGTACATTGTCCATCTTTTTACATAAGGTATATGCATTAATTGACCCTAGTTCTACACTATCATACATCACTCCACTAATTGCTGGGAAGCTTAAGAGAACACCTAAGTTATGGAACAAACTATTTGAAGTGTCTACACCAACTGGTGAATCTATTGTGGCTAGAAGGGTTTATTATGACTGTGTAGTAATTGTTTGTGATCGTGACACATTGGCTGACCTTATTGAGTTAGAAATGGTGGAATTTGATATTATTATGGGTATGTATTGGTTAGCTTATTTCTATGCCACTGTGGATTGCGAACTAAGGAAGTGTACTTCCACTTTCCACATAAGGCAGTTCTTGAATGGAGAGGCAATGTTAGGGCACCAAAAGGAAAGTTTATCTCTTACTTTAAGGCCAGAAAGATGATATCCAAGGGTTATATATGTCATTTAGTTAGAGTAAGGTATATGGAGATAGAATTACCAACTCTTCAGTCAGTTACAGTAGTGAATGAATTTGTTGATGTGTTCCCTGAAGAACTCCCAGGCTTACCTCCTAAACAAGAAATAGATTTTGGTATTGACTTACTCCCAGGCACTCAACCTATTTCTATCCCTCCATATAGAATGGCCCTAGCAGAATTGCATGAATTGAAAGAGCAATTAAAAGATTTATTGGAGAAGGATTTTATGAGACCTAGTGTGCCCTCCTGGGGTGCACCAGCATTATTTTCATGCAAAGACGATGGCACCTTGAGAATGTGTATCAACTGTAGACAATTGAATAAGGTGACAATTAAGAATAAATATTCCCTCCCTAGGATTGATGACTTATTTGATCAGTTACAGGGTGCCAAATGGTTTTCAAAAATTGATTTGAGATCAGGTTATCACCAAGTTAGGGTGAAGGAGCAAGATATACCCAAAACAACTTTCAGAACACGCTATGGCCACTTTGAATTTCTTGTTATGTCATTTGGGTTAACAAATGCACCAGCTATTTTTATGGATTTGATGAGCAGGGTATTCATTCCATTCTTGGATGTGTTTGTGATAGTATTTATAGATGATATTTCGGTATATTCAAGATCAGAAGAGGACTACGCAGATCATTTGCGACAGGTGTTATAGACTCTTTGTGGTTGACAGTTGTATGCCAAATTTTCCAAATGTGAAATTTGGCTAAAATTAGTGGTACTCTTGGGTCATACTATGTCTGATGAGGGAATAAAGGTTGATTCACAAAAGACAGAAGCTGTGAAAGATTGGCCAAGCCAATGACACCCATGGAAGTTCGGAGCTTACTAGTCTTGGCAGGCTATTATAGGAGGTTTGTTGAAGGTTTTTCTTCTATTTCTGTACCCCTAACAAAGCCGACACATAAGGCAACCAAGTTCCAATGGAATGATACGTGTGAAAGAAGCTTTCAGGAGTTGAAAAATAACCTAATTTTTGCACCTGTGCTAGTACTTCTAGAAGGTACTGAGGAGTATGCAGTGTATTTTGATGCTTCAAGAGTTGGCTTAGGGTGTGTCTTAACATATCATGGTAGGTTAATTACTTATGCATCCAGACAGTTATGACCCTATGAGAAAACTATCCAACTCACGATCTCGAGCTAGCAGTAGTTGTGTTTGCTTTGAAAATATGGCGCCACTATTTGTATGGGTCCAAGTTGATATATATACTGACCATAAGAGTCTACAGTACATCTTTAAGCAGAAAGACCTGAACTTAAGACAACAAAGATAGCTAGAACTAATAAAGGATTACAATATTGATATACTATACCATCCAAGGAGGGCAAATGTGATAGCTGATGCTCTGAGTCATAAGGCAATCATGAACACTGATGATTCGGCTGTGATAAGCCAGGGAATAGCTAAGGATCTATGTCAGCTAGCCAGTTTGGGAGTTCGCCTTCTTAAAACTCCAAAGGAAGGGGTTATTGTGCATAATGTTGCGGAATCTTCATTGGTAATGGAGGTGAATGGAAAATAGTTCAAGGATCCTGTTCTACGATAGCTTAAGGAAAGGTAAGTCAGGATACCATAAAAGGCTTTGACCTTGCACAAAATGGAGTACTTTACTGCCAAAACAGATTAAGTGTGCCTAATATTAATAGGTTAGGAAAGAGAATAATGAAAGAAGCCCATCATTCCCGATATTTCATCCATCCATCATCAACTAAAATGTACCATAACCTGAAGGGAATGTTTTGGTGGGTAGGCATGAAAAAGGACCTTGCTGAATTTGTAGCTCAATGTCCAAATTGCCAACAAGTGAAAGTAGAACACCAAAAGCCAGGAGGTTATATGCAGTGTATAAAGCTTCCAACATAAAAGTGGGATATGATTAATATGGATATAGTTACAGGTTTACCTCTCTCATCTCAGAAGTTCGATTCCATTTGGGTAATAGTTGACAGACTCACAAAGTTGGCACACTTCTTGCCAGTCAGGAGTGATTATACAGTGAAACAGTATGCCAAGCTATACCTAAAAGTGATAATCAGGCTACATGGAGTCCTAATCTCCATTATAACTGATCAAGGAGCTCAATTTACTACAAAGTTTTGGAAGTCCTTCCAAAGAAGTCTAGGGACACAAGTGAATTTAAGTACAGCATTCCACCCTCAAATAGATGGTCAAGCAGAATGCACCACTCAAACACTTGAAGATATGTTATGAGCTTATACCTTGGACTTTAAAGGTAGTTCGGTGAACCATTTGCCACTTATTGAGTTTGCCTATAACAATAGCTACCACGCGAGTATCAAAATGGCACCTTATGAAGCTTTATATGGAAGGAAATGTAGATCACCAATTGGATGGTTTGAAGTGGGTGAAACTACCTTATTTGGGCCAAATCTAGTACAATAAGCCATGGAAAAAGTTAAGGTGATATAGCAGTGACTAGAAATAGCCCAAAGTCTGCACAAATCATATGTGGATGCCAGGAGAAGAGGACTGGAATTTTCAATAGGTGATTGGGTATTTTCAAAGGTGTCTCCAATGAAAGAGGTTATGAGATTTGGTAAGAAGGGAAAACTGACTCCATGCTACATAGGGCCAACCAGATTATTAAGAAGTTCGGGCAGGTAGCATATGAACTAGAGTTACCCCAAGAGCTTTCAATAGTTCATCCAGTTTTTCATGTCTCAATGCTTCGTAAATACATAGGTGACCCATCCTGTATCACTCCTATTGAGGATCTGTAGGTTATAGAAGAACTCACCTATGAAGAGGTACCTGTTGCTATTCTAGATCGTCAAGTTAAGAAGCTAAGGAATAAAGAAATAGCCTCTGTGAAAGTACTTTGGAGGAACAAGCAAGCAGAAAAGATAACATGGGAAGCTGAGGATGCAATGAAATCAAAATAACCTCACTTATTTAAAGCTAAATATGATGTCCACCATGAAGAATTGGGACACTACTAAGTAGGTGTTATGGAATACTTAATGTGTTATCAAAAGTCTGTGTAAGAAAAGGTTTAAACTTGGTTACGCTATCCAATTATGCTAACATTCGAGGAATGTTCCTAATGGGGGTAGGATGTAACACCCCACACCTTACAATACTAGCAAAAGTCAAATGAAACATAATATGGTTTGGTCAAATTAGCACTAACTTTCAAAAGTGATTGAATCTCGTGTTAATGGGCCATATGTGCATCTAACACTTAAGGGGGTCACGGGTATACATGTTTTGTGTCTAATTGAGAAGATTACGGACTTAAAATGAAGTGAGAGAAATGAGATGCTTGTAGGACTTAGTAAACAAGTAGGTGAGTCACCTACTTGCTTAGAATAAATCGCTAACTAAACGGAGACGAGGCTCGACGTTGAAATTGTCCAAGTTCGATTATGAATAAAGTCTGTGTTAAAGGTGTAAATTTGGCCCATGATTTAGTATCATAAATTGGATACATTTTCAGCCCAACAATTATAATAAAAATGGCCCAAAGACATCACAAAACACTTAGCGAATTGGGACCCAAACTAAGTAAGTGAAAGTTGGAAAGTAGGCAGCCCAAGTCCATCAAGTTGGTGCTCCAAAAAGGACTAAGTTTAAGGGCCAAGCTAGTAGTTAAGCAACTCTAAAATGTGTGGCATAATATTTTCAAAATTTCAAATGAAGGTTGTCATAATATCTCTATATAAAGAGCTCCAAAGCACTTCCACAATTCATTGTTCACTTGAACTCAAAAAAAAAAACAGATTTGTCTTCGAAGTTGTCTCAACTTTTCTTCACCTTCTAAAGCAGCTAAACAACTATCCTAGAGTTCTTGGACAATACCTACACCTTGAAGTAATTGGTAAGTAAGTTTATACATGTGTTTACTATGATTTTCTTATGAAAAACAAGGAAGAGATGCTAGTTACACTTGCTGAAATATGTTGGGCAGATTCTGTGCAGAAAATTACTGCACCTTTTTCTTTTACTTTGGTGATTTCTCTATGGTTTTTAAGTTATATTATGAATATAACTGGGTATTATTAACATGATTTGAGTTATAAATATCACCCTAAGGTTGATGTCCTGGTTTTGGTTTCATTTAACAAGCGCGTTTTATCGAGTCATCTTAAGTGTCATGTTGATTGGAACTTGCGGGCTGTTGTGTGTAAAGCTATTAGATGACGTCCTTCATAACTTATCAAGTGCTGTTATATGAATGTTTGAGGTTTTTGTATATGTATAAATGTTTCTGGGACAGTTTGGTTAAAGTTGGAATAGATTTGGAGTTGTCAACGTCGAAATGTAGCGAAGGAAGGTAAAGTTATGTTGTATGTTTTTAGATTGTGTGAAATTGTGATGTGTTGTGGTTTATGGGCTGTTGTAAGGATGTTATGGACTCAAAATAGGCTATACATGATGTGTACATGCTAATGTGTATTAGGAAATACGATCAGTGGCGAAAAGGTTAAAAGAATACGCTCGGGTTTATAAAGACCTGCTTGCTGCCTATGTATGGTTTTTTATGTGATTGGAATGCCAAAGTGTATATATTGGCTATTGATGCTAGTTTTATCACCTACTATGTTGTATATAAGTATGTGAAGGAAGGAAAGGTTATGTCTAGGTAGTAACGAGGTCATACAACGAGGTATGTAAGGTTATTTGATTTCGTATCACTTGACATAAAACATAGATCTCTCCTTGGTACATAAAGGCATTCACCAATTCTGACATAACTATTAACCATGTCTCCACTCTTGTACATGTTCATATGATTCCATACATAGTCACCTTTAAAAATGCATACATGCTTGGATACCAAGTTATATGAGTTCTTGTTACTAAAAAAAGTTCACAAGTTATTTCATTTCAGATGCATTGTATTATTTACGTAACGTACTCTTTTCATTGTCATGTTGTCTTGTGTATTATCTATATGTCACATGCTATGTATACAGTCCTACAGCTTCAATACTATGGCCACTAAAAGAATCATCTCAAAGGTAATTGAAAGATAAAGTATATAGTTTCTGATAGATGGTAGCCCAAGGGGGTTGAGTATAACCTAGCCAGGGACGATCCTATCAAAGGGGGGGTAGCCCGAGGGGTTAAGCATAACCTAGCCAGGGACGAACCCAATACAGTTTCACCACTGATCAGTTGGTCATTTGTATTACAGCTGTGCACAGATTTTATAGTACAGATTCTACATAAAGGTAAAGCAATATAAAGCACATAAAGTACATGATCCCGCAGTATAACTAAAGTTGGTCTTTTATGCTATACCTGTATACAGTTTCACTTGAGTTGTTATATCATATACAGTGTTTCCTGCCCTATATACTTAGTATATTATCTCGTACTGATGTTCCTTACGAGGGATCTGCATTTCATACTGCAGGTACAGGTGCTAGTAGATCTCATCAGTAGAAGTACAGGATATTCTGCTACTGTCGCCAAGCTCCATGTTGCTTCGGGGCTTTGTACATGTCTAGAGATTACATGTTTTTATTACATGATTTGTTGAGGCAGGGCCTGTCCTGACCCTTACAATGTGTTTTCTTTATTTAGAAGCTTTGTAGACTATGTAAAGCACAGTGAAGTCATGTCTCGCACTTTAGACAGCGTGGGCCCAATGGCCTAGTCACATGCATTTTCTTTTGGCTTGTTATCACTATTTATCTGGTTAAAGGCATGTTAAATGTAGAAACCCCTTATAATACGTATAAGGTGCACATTGTTTCAGGTTGGTTATCACGAGCCTTATCGGCAACGGGTGCCAGTCCGCCCTAACAGGACTTTGGGGCATGACACCTCTCTTCCCATGTCATACTTCATATTCATATCCTCTTCAATCGTGATATCCATATTCATTTGAGTCATTCTTCTAAAGAGTCGGTGTATCTCCAAATTGATCAAAGCTAAGGCATTGCCTTCGCTCCTTGTGTTAGGCATACAGCCTAGTAAACCTTGAAATTAAAATCAAAAACAAAAATAAAAATAAAAGTAAAATACAAGAAAGTTTAGAAATTAACACTAAAACTAACTAATAGTAAAATCAAGTCAAAACCTAGTCGTATTCCCCGGCAACAGCGCCATAATTTCAGATTTGATATTCATGCTCTAATAAGAAAATAGTTGCTGATAACAATTAACCTAACCAAAGGGTAGGACCGAATCCATAGGGAATACAGTGTTTGACTACGAGAATTTGCTATCAATTATTTCTACTATCTATAACTAAAATCTCTAAATAGGAGGGGGGTTTGTGATTCAAGAACAAAGTAAAATAATCACTATACTACGGTGCAAGAAAACACTCAATTTTTGGGGACAACTTAGAAATTGTGTTCCCCACAATTCGTTGATTCGATTAATCTAGATAACGTAACGACAATTAGGGATTCGCATGCAGGATGGTAACTTAGGTTCTTTCAGCCCTCTTGTAAAGGTGAAAGTCAAATTTCACCATGGCGCTTGGTCGGCAACCATGGCGTGCCAACTAACCGTTACCTATTGTCCCAGTCAATCTCTCCTTGGTTAGGTTTGGTTGATTAGTCAAGATAGCATCAATCAAATTCTATCATCCATTTATCTTTTCCTATTCGTCACTACCTTGGTCAGGATAGTGATAGTAGGCAGGGTTCAGGTATTGGCCACCACCAAACAATAATCATAATGAAGAGAAATAGATAATATATGCAAAACTCCAAACATAGAAATGAACAAACCTAGGTCATCTCAAGTCAACTACCCATGGTTCCCACACCCCCAAGTTGTGGGTGCTTAGCTACTCATGGCGAAGGCAAAACCAACAAAAATGCAACTAAATGACATTATTGAGAATTTTATCCAAAGTAATGAAGATTGAAGACACCACAAGTTGCAAACACAAGCTTGATAGATTGATAATAAGCACAAAGGAAGATTTGCAATCCCCAAAATTGGGTTTTCTAAGAGAAAATGATAGATTAAGCTAAAAACCTAAAAGTTGCCTTGAGATTATATTCAAAGATGATATTTTCTGCTAAACTTCGAATCTCTCTAAATAAAACCCTAACTTAGTATTTATAGTGTTTACAAAATAACCCTAAAAGTTAAGAAAAAAGATAGCTGGCCGCTGGTACGCTTCGCAGGTATGACTCATGGGGTGACCTACGAGTCGTAATCGGGGTCTCCTATCAGGTTCTTGGTATCTTAGATTCAACTAGTATGACCTACTAGTAGATTCAAAATTGATTAGAAAATATCATCTTATGGGTCCAAGATGCCAAGAAGTTGGTATGATAGTACCCTACGATTCGTAGCTTGGGCTATGACTCGTAGGTGAACTCATATGTCCTATGCTTTAGTAAAAATCTACAACTTTTCTCCAAAATCATGTCAACCTAACTTTTCCACAAGAACAGCATAAAACCCATAAAAAGTCGTATTAAGAACTCATAAAATCCCTAGTTTTAGGCATCAAATGTGTTGTATTTTGACAACATATCAACGCACAACCAATTTTAGATCTCCCAAGCACTTCTTGAGCATGGAAATGTGAAAGACTGGATGGATGGCCTATAACTTAGATAGCATCACCAACTCATAGGCTACCTTACCCACTCTCTTTATGATTTGATAAGGACCAATGTACCTCAAACTCAACTTTCCTTTCTTTTCTAATCTCATCACACCCTTCATAGGTGACACTTTCATATACGCCCAATCATTGACCTCAAACTCTAAGTCTCTTCTTCTAACATATGTGTAGGATTTCTGTCTACTATGGGCAGTCCTCAACCTTTCTCAAATGATTTTCACCTTCTTCATATATTGATGAACTACTAAGTCTGGTCCAACTAACTCTGCTTCACCTACCTTAAAACATCTAATAGGCGACTTACACCTCCTCCCATACAGCATCTCATATGGAGCCATCTGAATGATTGAATGGAAGTTATTATTGTAAGCAAACTAGATCAAAGGCAACTGGTCATCCTAATTACCCTTAAATTCAATGGTGCAGGCTCTCAATATATCCTCCAAGGTTTGAATAGTATGCTCTGCTTGGCCTTCTGTCTGTGGGTGAAAAAGAGTGGTGAGGTGCACCTTCATACCCAAACCCTTCTGAAAAGATCTCCAAGAATGAGCAACTAATTGAACTCCTCTATCTGAGATGATAGATAAAGTGATCCAATTCAGTCTAACAATCTCTTTTATGTATAATCGGGCATAATCATCTGCAGTGTTAGTCATTTTTACTGCCAAGAAGTGTACAAATTTTGTCGTCCGATCAACTACCACCCAAATTGAATCATGTTGTTTGTGTAACCTCGGTATCATATAAAGAACTCCATATTAATCATCTCTCATTTCCACTTTAGAATCTCAAACTTCTAAGCTACTCTATAGGCCTTTGATGCTCCACTTTATCTTATCGGGCACTGGGAAACAAACTCGACAATGTCTCACTTCATTCCACTCCACCTATAGACTTCCCTCAAGTCATGGTGCATCTTAGTAGACCCTAGATGATGGAGTATGTAGAACTATACGCCTTTGTCATGATCTTCCCTCGAACACCATCAATATCTGGAACAGGCAATCTGTCTTGATATCTCAATACTCCATCTCCTAATTTGGCAAAAACCATCACCTTCTACTTATGCGCATCCCTTTCAATTGTAATAAAATGGGAACTTGATCATGTTTCTCCTTTACCTCCACTACTAGGGATGATACAGGTCCATTATGCACAATGACTGCTTTTGTGCACCTTCATACCCAAATCCTTCTAAAAAGATCTCTAAAACTGAGTAGTTAATTGAGCTCCTCTATCTAAGATGATAGATAAAGGGACCCCATTCAGTCTAATAATCTCTTTTATGTATAATCGGGCATAATCATCTATAGTGTTAGTCATCTTTACTGCCAAGAAGTATATAGATTTTTTCATCTAATCAAGTACCATCCAAATCAAATCATATTGTCTGCCTAACGTCGATAAGCGTGTGACGATGTCCATATTGATTATCTCATATTCCCACTCTAGAATCTTAAAGTTCTAAGCTAATTTACAGGCCTTTCATGCTCCACTTAATCTTGTCGGGCACTGGGAAACAAACTCGGTAATGTATCTCTTCATTCCACTCCACCTATAGAATTCCCTCAAGTCATGGTACATCTTAGTAGACCCTGGATGGATGGAATATGTGGAACTGTGGGCCTCTAACATGATCCTCTCTCGAACACCATCAACATATGGAAAACACAATCTGTCTTAACACCTCAATAGTCCATCTCCCCTTTGGCGAAAACCATCACCTTCTGCTTATGCACATCCCCTTCAGCTGTAATAAAATAGGATCTTGATCTTATTTCTCTTTCACCTCCACTACTAGGTGTGATGCAAATTCATTATGCATAAGGACTCCTTCTTTTCCTGATTCATCTAAGTTAACTCCCAATCATGCTACTTTATGAACTTCCTTAGCTAACTCTATCTTCTCCTCCTCCACATGGGTGGTGCTCCCCATAGATAACCTGCTAAGAGCATCAGCAACCATATTAGCTTTACCTGGTGGTAGAGAATGCTTATATCATAGTCTTTGAGTAATTCAAGCCATCTTCTTTGCCTTAAGTTAAGTTCTTTTTGGGTGAAGATGTATTGCAGGCTCTTGTGGTCTGTGAATACATCAACATCTGCTCCATATAAATAGTATCACTATAGTTTGAGAGCAAATGACACTACTGCCAATTCCAAGTCATGAGTGGGATAGTTGTTTTTATGTACCTTGAGTTGTCTAGAAGCATAAGCAACAACTAGTCCTCTCTGCATCAACACACATCCTATCCCACTCTCAAAGCATCACAGTAAATGACAAATCCATCTTCCCTATCATGCAAGGTCAACACTGTTGTGGTAGTTAATCTCGTCTTCAGCTCTTGGAAGCTTTTCTAACACTCGTCAGACCATTGAAACTTGACCTTTTTCTAAGTTAGTTTAGTTAACGGTGTGGACAGGGAAGAAAATCCTTCAACAAAACTTAGGTAATAGCTAATTAATCTTAGAAAAATCCTTATATCAATCGGCGAGGTTAGTCTAGGCCAGTTCTTGACCACCTTGATCTTTTGAATATCCACTCGAATCACATCTCCAGAAAATCACATGACCTAGAAAGGACACAAACTTGAGCCAAAACTCACCCTTAGAAAACTTTGCATATAATTCATTATCTTTGAGTGTTTCCAAAGAGATTCTAAGGTGATTGGCATGTTCCTCCTCATCCCTAGAATACACCAAAATATTATCAATAAACATGATCATGAAATATCAAGATATTCTCTAAATACTCGATTCATCAAGTCCATAAAAGGTTGCAGCTACATTTGTCAACCTAAATGACATCACCAAGAACCCAAAGTGACCATGTCGAGTTTGAAAAGTCATCTTCGGAATGTCACATTCCCTCACTTCCAGTTGGTGATAGCCTGATCTGAGGTCTATCTTAGAGAAAATGGTAGCACTCTGAGGTTGATCGAACAAGTCATCAATCCTTGAAAGGGGGTACATATTCTTGACGGTTGCCTTATTCAATTGGTGATATTCAATACACATCCTCAAAGAATAATCCTTCTTTCGCACATAAAAAGATTGGATCACCCTATGAAGAGACATTTCGCCTTATAAATCTTTTTTCTAGCAAATCCCTCAACTACTCCTTTAACTCTTTCAACTCCACAAGGGCCATTCTGTATAGTAGAATAAAAATAGGTTGAGTGTCAGGAAGAACATCAATTTCGAAGTCAATCTCCATATCAGGAGGGACTATGGGCAAATCCTCAGGAACTCGCTCACAATAGGAACAAAGTCAAGAGAAGGGGTCTCGACATCGTCATATTTGACTCACACGAGGTGATACATAATCTCTTAGAGATTAGTTATCGAGATTTGAGGTAAGAAATAACCTTACCATTCGGTGCAACAAAATCTCCTTTCCACTCAATAACAGTCCAAGTTTAGCAATCAACAAAGGCATAGTAAGTGTGAAGCCAGTCCATACCAAGGATCATATCAAAATCAACCATCTCCAACTCAATCAAATCAACAAAAGTATTTTATGATAGATGGATACCACACAATCACTATAGATCCTCTCAACTCGAATGAACTCACCAACAGGAGTAGAAACAGAAAACAGCTCAAGCAATCACTTGGGAAAAATCTCAGATCTACTCGCCACATATGGCATCACAAAGAATAAGTCACACCTAGATCAAGTAAATCATAGCAAGGAAAGGTAAAGACTCACAGCATACATGTCATAACATCTGGTAAAACCCCTTGGTCCTACCAGTTCCCTATCGTATATAGATGATTTGTCCTACCGCCTGCCCCTAGTGCAGTACCTCTCTAGTTAACCCTCACTGGTGGTGTTGTGGTAGAATACTGAGCCTTATTACCCCACATCGAACACTTCCTGTGAAAATGGCCCAGTTGGCTATACTTATAGCAACCATTTTCTCTCTCTCTACATTCTCCTAGATGCATCCCGCCATATTTCCCACATGGTGGCTTCCCTTTAGAGCCAAGAGTTGCACTCCCTTAAGACTGTGCACCCTATTCCCTAAAAGTTTGACTAAACTTGGGACCTTTGATCATATCTCTGGCTCGGGGCTGGTGCACTGTCTGAGGATGGTGCATAACCTGATGACCTCTTCTGGAAGTAAGACTTATCTAACTTACCCTGTTTATTCTAACTAGTCTCAGGCCTTGTTAACCTTGCCTTGTTACTCAGATGTTCCTCTTTGTCCTTCTTCTTATCCTCCTCGATGTGTTATGCATAAACCATCACACTGGAGATACCCATACCTAGGATCAGCAATGCTACCTTATACATCCTCTTCACTTATCTAGCCAATCTGGATACAAATTTCCTCATCCTCGCTCTCATGTCATGGACCATCTCTGGGGCATACCTAGATAGTTGGATGAATTTTAGGTTGTATTCTTTGATAGTCAACTCCTCTTGTTTCAGATTCACAAACTCCTCAACCTTCACCTCTCTCAGCTCCTAAGGAAAGAAGTGATCGAGAAAGGCACTCTCAAACTTATCCCAAGCAGCAAGCTTAGCATCCTCACCTTGACTCTCTTCCTACTAACTATACCAAACATTAGCCATATCCTTGAGCTGATAGGTAGCAAGCTCAATGCCTCAGTCTCAGTCGCATGCATAGTTTTGAACACCTTCCACATATCATCAATGAAATTCTAAGGGTCCTCCTCAAGCTTGGACCCAGTGAAGACATGTGGATTCATCCTCAGGAAGTCTCTCAGTCTAGAGGCAGTCGTTGGCTCATGGGAGCTAAAAACAAGAGTATGTGAGCCCTAGTTCTCGCTCTAGGCCGCTACCAACTGGGTGATCATAGCAATAGCTCCTCTGAATTTAACCTCTATAGTAGGGGCAAATGGAGCAATAGGTGTCATTGGAACACAAGTAGCACTGGCCAATTGACCTCGTCCTCTCGTTTTCATCTGAGTAGTCAATTCCAAAGTAAGGTTCTCAGCATTTCTAATTAAGCCATTCCTTTGGGTTGCGGTGTGTTTAGGAAGCAAGAATCTGCAAGCGCATAATGCACGGCTTAGAAAAGAGTTTGTAAAGTTTTAACTCTATCACACGAACTGAGAATACATGAAGAGTGTAATAATTCTTAATGTCCTATAGCCTCTCACTTATGAAATATGGTGTATAACACATCTATAAACAAGACTCTACTAGACACGGCTTCATACACTCGCTAAGACTCTTGAACTCTATGCTCTGATACAAAGTATATCACGCTCTGGAAGGGTATCATTGGTGTGGGTGGAACTCAGAGACTATTGCTAGCCTCCGAGAGAACCATTTGGCCCCATCATCACATTGGCTCACCAATGGAAGAAAAAACTCAAAATAGAAAGATATCATTAAGATAAACGTAACTCTATTATCCCAAAGCTTCAAAAGAATAAGTTTAGAATTACAAAACACTTGTTAACAACCTCTACTTCACATGTATGAAGCTTCTACTAGGTAATCTAGATGGTATCATGATCGGCCATGAACATACGAAACTAAAGAAAGAGATAAAAATATAGTAAATCAACTCATATAATAAAAGAGCTCCTCTAAAAAGCAATGAGGGCTCACCAACTCTAGAAGTGTATTGATCTAGACCTCCACAATGCACGGGTTGAAGTCCTCTATCATCTGCATCTGCATCATAAAATGATGTAGGCCTAAATAGACATTAGCACATAGAATATACTAGAATAAAAAATAGATCAATAAAGTAAAGATTAACTCACTCATCTCGACTCAATAACTCCAGCTCAGCTCGAAATATGAAAGTTTAATGAATATCATGCTTTTAAAAGTAAACTCAATAGAATTAGACTCATTTTAAATAGTCATGCTCAATCAATATTGCCTGGGAGTTTCTCTTAACCAACATCCAATCTCACCACCTTTAGTTTGGTGATGCACAACAAAAATAACGTTATTGCCACGCCCGCCCTTAACTTGCCATGGAAAAGGGCAATCAACTCTCTCCTGGATCTATAGTAAATTTCCACTTGCGGGACAAGAGTAGCTAGAATGAGCTGTAATAACTATCTTATGCTGGAAATGTAGTTATGTGGATTAAAATAGAGGTATACTCACTCCTGCTTAGTGTTCGATACTTCTCCTAAGACTAAAACATGCTCAACTCATCAATCAATTCAATCCTCAATACTCAACCAATTAACTCAAACCTTAATTCTCAGCTCAACTAAGTTTCTCATCACTCAAACTCAAATTGTCATTTAGACTCAGTCAATTAACTCATCATATAGTGCAAGCAATATACTTATGTGTAGTACTATGTTTGACTCAATGCAGTATGCTTCTCGTACTCAATAATACTCATATTACTCAACTCAGATACTCAACCTCATCTTATTAACATGCATAAGATTTCATAAAAATCATGGAATTTAGGGTTCATGTTGTCAAGTATAAAACTCTTCACTCAATTTCCTATAGGAATCATGTAATTTCAGCAAAACTTCATACATTATCAAGAGAATTTGCAATAAATGAAATATTTCAATAATAAGATGATGAAATTTCACAAATCACAACTCTTCTTTCCAAAGCTTGACTCAAGAAGATGTAGGAGCATGTAGAAGAAGGTATTCCACACCTTGGTAAGCCTTACATACCTGGGAAAGGAAGTGAAATGACCCAAAAAAGTGCCCAAAAATGTGCCTCAAAAGTGTCCAAAATCATTATTTTCATATATTTCAAAATTCATATGTATACCAAAAATCCAATTTCATGTTCTTGATCAGGGGGTCAAATTAAGTGGGGAATGGGTCTAACCCAAATTTTAGAGAAAATGAATCGCAATTTCATTTTCCCAAAATTTCAATTTCCATGTGTAAATTTTGCCTCCAGGATACGTCCGCGTTGCGGACCAAATGCAAACCTATGTATTTCGTTGCCAGTAATTTTTATCTCGGTCCAAGGCTTTTGGATCTTAGGCCTAAGTGTTCCCATGTGTGAAATACTTATACTTAGCAATATTTCACCTTCATATCATTTAAGACATTCCCAAATACTCTCTCAAACACTTAGACAATATTTCACCTCAAAATTCAAGTGTCCAAATCTTTTCTAGATCTTATGGATTTCACTCAAGCTTCAAGTCTCCATTTCCATTCTTCATCAAGAATTCTCCAAAGCTAAGGTATGTGGGTTTCCACCAATGGATGCTTTTACCCATGGTGTCCAAGCTTCTTTTTACCTAAATTGCATGATTTAAAGTTGGTTTACTCATGGTTCTTACTTATTATGAATTTTACTGCACACTATGTTGGGGTTTCATGAACTTGTGATTGTTTTAGCATATTTTGAGCTATGAATCTAAGATCTATTGTGAGATTTGATGAAGGGTTTTGATGTATATTACTTGAGAAAGTTACCAAGTATATATTAATGGTTTTATACTGAATTTTCTACCATGATTCCACTCTTGATTTGCATGGTTTTACACTAGCACTACACGTCCACCAAGTGTTTGATAAAATGTCCAGTTATGGTTTGTTGAGGAATTGAAGATCCAATGCATGTCTTATGAGTTAAAAGACTTTATGATGATGAAATAAATTTATATATATGATATTCTCCTATATAGTGTTAAAATTTGACCATGCCCTACTCGAGGGGTAAAGAGCCGGGTAACCTTTTCGAGGGGTTCATACCTTGATAATCAATCAAGGGATTTATACCTTGATAACCGGGTTGAGGGGGTTGGTACCTCAATCACCAAGGGTGGTAGGGTACGATAATCCACCAACCAATCAAGAGGTTCTTACCTTGATAAACTATGAATTCACTAATGATGGTCTCTTATATAAGCATGATTTTACTTAAAGCATCATTCATACATGTCATATTGCTATATGATTACTCATTGCTTATGTTATGCAGTTTGTTTATGGTGCTTATCACTTATTGCGTCGTATCTTATATACTTAGTACTTTCAAATATACTAATGTATATTCTATCCCTAAATGATATTACCATGTAGGAATTAGAGTTCCTCTTGATTGTCCTTCTTCACGTGGCTGGTACGATTTATCTCATGATAGTTGGTGAGTCCTCCATTCCGGGATAATATATATGATCTCATACTATGTACTATGTCTATCTTTCTTTATGTATATATTGACTATGAGGGTGATCCCGATTGCTTGTCTTGGCCCTCGCTCTTACCTATGAAGTAGAGGTGTTATTGGACATGTTATGTGTTGATCCTTGACTCTTTTGTTTTGATTCTTATGTTATAAAAGTAGTTATTTAGCCCTTTTTCCTTATTTCTACTCTTATTATATTGTTTACTTGCTTTTGCAACCAATGATGTGTAATGATATGTTAAGAGGCTTGTTTAGGGTCCCTTTGGGTTCCCCATTCGCCATGTCATGTCTAGGACCTAAGCTTGGATCGTGATAAAACTTTACATCAGAGCACTAGGTTGTTAATGGTCCTCGGCATCCAACAGACCATGTCGATTAGAGTCTTGTTCATGGTTGTATTATGCACCACAACTATGAGCAAGAGGCTACGAGGCATTTTAGGAAATGTTTCCCTTCTTTATGTTTTAAGCCATACTATAGAGTTGAAATAAGGTTTTCCCCCTAACGATTGTTCTTTACTATGTTACATCATGCCTAATACAAGAGGAAGAAAATCCTGTACTCTCGAAGAACAACCGGCTCATGGTGAGCTTCGGATGCTCTCACTTTTCTAACATAATTTGTGGCTAAGAAAGCCAACCAAGGAGGCCCAAGCCCCCCATACTCCTACACCAGCGTCTCAGTTGAGGGATTTCATGAGGATAAATCCCACAAAACTCTATGGGTCTAAGGTAGATGAGGACCCTCAAGATTTAGTTGATGAGGTCTACAAGGTATTGGCTACCATGGGTGTTATATCGGAACAGAAAATAGAGTTGGCAGCCTACCAACTCAAAGGAGTAGCACAAATATAGTTTAATTAATGGAAGGAGGATAAAGGAATCAATAATATGGTACTTTGGGAGGAATTTAAGATGGCTTTTCTTAAACGATTCTTCCCTGTTGAGCTTATGGAGGCTAAGATAGTGGAGTTTATGAATTTGAGATGAGGGTATATGAGTGTGAGGGAGTATGCCCTTAAGTTCAATCAAATCGCTAAATATGCTCCCTACTTGGTTGCCAACCTAAGGTCTAGAATAAACAAGTTTGTGATGGGTGTATCTGATTTAGTGAGTGAGGAATGTTGGTTGGATATGTTGATTAGTGACATGGACTTATCCCGTTTGATGACCTATGCCTAACAAATGGAGGAGGAAAAGTTGAGGAAGAGGAGGAGTAATAAGTCCAAGAGGGCCCATTTTGAGGGGAAGTTAGAAAGTCGAAAGGGTTGCCAGTTCCATCAAGGCCAAGGGTCTTCTCATACTTCTAATAGGGGATTTTCCAATGACCTCCCGAAGGCCCAAGGTATTGGTGGTGTGGTTCCTAATAATGTGTGTGCAAGATGTGGTAAGGCTCATTGGGGCACATGCTTGAAAGATACTAATGCATGTTATGGATGTAGGGAAGTGGGTCACAAGAAGATTGATTTCCCTCGTAATTGCAACAAGGGTAAGGAGGTTCGTCCACAAGGTGCAAATGTGGTTCCTTTGGGTAGAGGTAGCCAACAAGGTGGTGCCCCAAGGCATAATTAGTTCTATATACTTCAAGGGAGGCAAGGGGTTGAGTAGATTCCCAATGTCATTGCTGGTATGTTAAAAGTCTTTGATTTTGATATGTATGCATTGATTGATTCGGTGTCACTCTTTCTTTTATTACCCCCTTTATTGCCAAAAAGTTTCATGTTGAACCCGAATTATTGTGTGAGTCTTATGAGGTGTCTACTCCTATTAGTGAAAATATTGTTGCTAGAAAGGTGTATAGAAATTGTCTCATTTGCATTTTTCATAAAATATTGCCTTGTACTCTTGTTGAATTGGAATGGTGGATTTTGATGTCATACTTGGGATGGATTAGTTGCATGCATACTATGCCTTTATTGATTGTAAAACTCGTAGGGTCAAATTCCAATTCCCAAATAAACCCATTTTTGAGTGGGAGAGTTATGATGTGGTTGTCAAGGATAGGTTCATCTCTTGCGTTAAAGCCCATAAGTTGATCTCTAAGTGGTGTCTTTATCATTTTGTGAAGGTTAGGGATGTGGAGTCCAAGGTCCTTCCTCTAGAGTCTGTTTTGATTCTAAATAAGTTCCTTGATGTTTTTCCAAATGACCTTCCCGGTGTTCCTCCTGAAAGAGGAATAGATTTTGATATAGATCTCATTCCCGATACTCAACTCATTTCTATTTCCCCTTACTGCATGGCACTGGTGAAGTTAAAGGAATTGAAGGAACAATTGATGGATTTGTTGGGGAAGAGTTTCATTAGGCCTACACAATTACCTTGGGGTGCTCCAGTCTTGTTTATGAAAAAGAAGGATGGGTACCTTAGAATATGTATTGACTACCGATAATTTAATAGGATCACCATAAAGAATAAGTATCCTCTTCCAAGGATTTATGATTTATTTGACTAATTGCAAGGGGCTAGCCACTTCTCTGGGATTGATCTTCGGTTTGGGTACCATCAAGTAAAGGTGAGGGAGTGTGATATTCCTAAGACGGCCTTTTGGATTAGGTATGGCCATTATGAGTTTGTTATTATGTCCTTTGGGTTGACCAATGCACCGGTCATCTTATGGATCTTATGAATAGGGTCTTCAAACCCTACCTTGATTCGTTTGTTATGGTCTTCATTTATGATATTTTGATCTATTCACATATTGAAGAGGAGCATATGGGTTATTTGAGGGTAGTGCTACCAAGATTGAGGGAAGAGAAGTTATATGCCAAGTATGAAAAATATGAATTTTGGTTAAAAGAGATTGTCTTCTTAGGTCATGTGGTGTCGGGGGATGGTATTAAGATGGATCCTAAAGAGATGGATGTGATTAGAAATTGGCCTAGACCATTGACCCAATTGAATATTAGGAGCTTCTTGGGCTTAGCAAGTTACTATCAGATATTTGTGAATGGGTTCTCTTCTACTGCTTCTCCTATGACCAAGTTGACTCAACAAAAAGCCAAATTTGTGTTGACCAATGAGTGTGAAAAGAGTTTCCCAAACATTGAAAGATAAGCTTGTGTTTGCTCCTATATTGTCACTACCGAAAGGGCTAGAAGGATTTATTGTTTATTATGATGCTTCCAGGGTCGGTTTGGGTTGTAATCTAATGCAAAATGGTAAGGTGATAGCCTGTGCTTCTAGAGAACTCAAAGTCCATGAAAAGAATTATCCTACCCATTATATTGAGTTAGGTGTCATGGTCTTTGCTTTGAAGATTTAGCATCACTATTTGTATGGGGTGCATATTGATATGTTCACCAATCATAAGAGTCTCCAATATGTATTCACTCAAAAAAATCTCACCGATTATAAGAGTCTCCAATATGTCTTCACTCAAAAAGATCTCAATTTGAGACATAGAAGGTGGTTAGAACTTCTTAAGAACTATAATATGAGTGTGCATTATCATCTAGGTAAGGATAATGTAGTGACAGATACTTTGAGTAGGGTTTCCATGGGTATCCTAGCTCATGTCGATGATGATGGAAAATGGGTGGCTAGGGAGGTCCATCGATTTGCTAGATCGAGAGTTAGGTTGAAAGAGGTGGATACTGGGGTGTTGTAGTAGTTGATGGCTCAAAATTTTCATTGGTTAAGGAGATAAAATCTAAGCAAGATCTTGACCCCCGCTTTATTGGAATTGAAGGCATTGGTAAAGGATGGTAAAGTAGAGGTTTTTTTCCCAAGGGGGAGATGGTACCCTTAGATACCAAGGTAGGTTATGTGTGCCTTGTGTTGATGGTTTAGAGAAAAGATTCTTAATGAGGCTCATGGTTCTTCCTATTCGATTCACCCCAGTTCTACTAAGATGTATAGAGATTTGAGAGAGGTGTATTGGTGAGGAGGCATAAAGAAGGACAGTGCCAAATTTGTTTCTAGTTGTCATAGTTGCCAACAAGTCAAAGCCGAGAACCAAAGGGCAGGTGGCCTAGCACAAGACATAGAGATTCCTACTTGGAAATGGGAGGAGATTAATATGGAGTTTGTGGTTAGGTTGCCCAAGACTATAAAGGATTTTAATTCCATTTGGATTGTGGTTGATAGGATAATGAAATCGGCACACTTTCTACCAGTTAAGACCACATATAATGCTGAAGATTATGCTAGGTTGTACATTTATGACTTGGTGAGGTTGCATGGGGTTTCTTTGTCCATTATATCGGATTGTGGTGCTTAATTTACTTCACATTTTTGGAGGTCCTTTCAAAGGGGTTTTGGTACAAGAGTTAACTTAGTACGGCCTTTCACCTTCAAATGGATGGCCAAGATGAAAGAACTATCCAAACACTTGAGAATATGCTTAGGGCTTGTGTATTGAATCTTAAGGGTAGTTCAGATGATCATCTTCCATTTATTGAGTTTGTCTATAACAATAGCTATGATTCTAGCATCGGTATGGCTCCTTTTGAGGCTCTCTATAGTAGATGTTGTAGATCACCAGTTGAGTAGCTTGAGGTTGGAAAGGTGGCTTTGTTGGGACCAGATTTGGTTATGGAGGCTCTTGAGAAAGTTAGGATGTAGACAAAGGTTTAAGACGGCCCAAAGTCGCCAAAAGTCCTATACTGGTGTTAGGAGAAGGGACCTTGAATTCAAAGTTGGTGACTGGGTTTATTTAAAGGTTTCACCCATGAAGGGTGTAGTTTATTTTGGTAAAAAGGGTAAGTTAAGCCATATATATGTGGGTTCTTATAGGGTGATGAGGAAGATTAGTAAGGTGGCTTATGCGTGGAGTTGCCTAGTAAAATGAATTTGGTTTATCTGGTGTTTCATATGTCTATATTGAGGAAGTGTGTGGGTGATCTAAATATTATTATTCCATTGGATGTTGCGGGTGTAGTTGAAGACAACTAAACTTATGAGGAGGTTCAAGTAGAGATCTAGGATAGGCAAGTGAAGAGGCTAAAGAACAAGGACGTTGCTTTGGTTAAGGTCCTTTGGAGGAATCAATAAGTCGAAAGTGCTACCTGGGAGACCGAAGCGGACATGAAAAAGCAATATCCTTATCTATTCCACTCTAGTCAAGCCTAAGGTACTAACTTTAAGCCCTTTATGTGATTTCAAGTCTAAGTTCATCCCATGACATTTGCATGCATTCATGTTTATGTTGACAAAGTTCATGATGATTTTACACGTACATTGAGATTTTTAAAATGATATTTAAGTGCATTGTTGCATCCTTATGTGGGCTAAAATTGTCATGTTTACGCCTCTCATATATCTTTGTTGAAAATTCAGAGATGAATATTCCCAAGGGGGAGATAATGAAACGACCCCAAAAAGTGCATGAAAATGTGCCACGAAAATGTCCGAAATCATAATTTCAATATATCTCAAAATTTGTGCATGATATCAAAAATCCGACTTCATAATCTTGATTAGGGGATCAAAATGAGTGGAAAATGGGTCTAATCATGATTTTAGAGCAAACGAATCATAATTTCATTTTTCCCAAATTTTAATTTCTAGAATCGATCCGCGATGGTGCCTCGATGCGCAGCCATCACAAACCTATTTAAATTTAGCCTCTACAATGGTCTGTGTTGCAAACCAGATGCAGACCTGTGTATTTTGTTGCCAGTAATTTTTATCTTGGTCCAAGGCTTTTGGATCTTGGGCCTAAGTGTTCCCATGCATGAAAATACCTACTTAGCCATATTTTACCTCCATATCATTCAAGACGTTCCTAAATACTCTCTCAAACACTTCGACAATATTTCACCTCAAAATTCAAGAGTCCAAATCTCTTTCGGATCTTAAGGATTTCACTCATGCTTCAAGTCTCCATTTCCAATCTTCATCAAGAATTCTCCAAAGCTAAGGTATGTGGGTTTCAGCCAATGGTTACTTTCACCCATGGTGTCCAAGCTTCTGTTTTACCTAAATTGCATGATTTAAAGTTGATTTACTCATAGGTCTTACGTATTATGAATTTCACTTCATACTATGTTGGGATTTCATGAAATTGTGATTGTTTTAGCATGTTTTGAGCTATGAATCTAAGATTTATTGTGAGATTTGATGAAGGATTTTAATGTATATTTCTTGAGGGTGTTACCAAGTATCTATTGATGGTTTTATACTGAATTTTCTAGCATGATTCCACTCTTGATTTGCATGGTTTTACACTAGCACTACACACCTGCCAAGTGTTTGATAAAATATCAGATTATGGGTTTTTAAGGAATTGAAGGTCCAATCCATATCTTATTAGATCAATGAATTTATGATGATGAAAGGAATGCATGATATTCTCCTGTATAGTGTTGAAATTTGGTCATGCCCTACTCGGGGGTAAAGAGCCAGGGCATCCATGTCGAGGGATTTGTACCTTGATAACCGGGTAAAGAGGTTTATACCTTAATCACCAGGGGTGTTCGGGTGCAACGATCCACCAACCACAAGGAGTTTATACCTTTATAAACTATGAATTCACTAATGATGGTATCTTCTTACATATGTATTATATTATATATATATAAGCATGATTTTACTTCAAACATCATTCATACATGTCATATTGATATGCTTACTCATTGCCTATGTTATGCATTTTGTTTATGGTGTTTATTACTTGTTGTATTACATCCTACATACTTAGTACATTCAAACATACTAACGCATATTCTATACCTATATGATATTACCATGGAGGAACTGGAGTCCCTCTTGGTCATCCACCTCCATGTAGCTAGTACGATCTATCTCACTCTAGTAAGTCCTCCACTCCAGGGACAATATCTATGATCTCATGCTATGTACTAAGACTATCTTTATTTATGTATGTATTGACTATAAGGGTGAACCTGGTTGCTTGTCTTGGCCCCCGCTCTTATCTATGTAGTAGAAGTGTTGTTGTAAATGTTATGTATTGAGCCTTGAATCTTTTATTTTGATGCTTATTGAAATGAACCTAAAAATTGTCCAAAAATGTATCTGGAAAGTGTCCGGAATCATAATTTTCATATATCTAAAAATCCATTTGTTATTTTAAAAATTTGACTCATATCCTTGTTCAAGGGTCAAAATTAAGCGAGAAAGGGGTCTAACCCGAATTTTAGAGCAACTGTATCAAAATTCAAAAATTGCAAAAAATACGATTTAGGAGAGTCAAACTTAAAAGGGCATATCTCTTAGCACACAAAGAATTGGGTGGCCAATGACTGACCAAATTAAAGCTCTTTGAATTATCTTTTCAACACACTTATTTTTGCCTCAATCCGAGTTTGAATGAAGAATACCCATTTTCGTACAACTCGTATGTACAGAAATGCAAATTCCAGTGAGTAATCTGTGTCGGGACGCCTAAGGGTTCCCATACGTGAAAATACCTATAATTAGCCTTATTTTACCCTTATATCATCCAAAATATTTTCCAATACTCACTTAAATACTTAGACTAATATTTCTCTCAACATTCAAGTCCCAAAACCCTCATCTGGATCTAAAGAATTCCTTCAAGCTTTAAGTCTCCCTTAAAGTCTTCTTCAAGAAATTCTTCAAGGTCAAGGTATGTAGTTTTTAGCTATTGGGCTCTTCCACTCATGGTGCCTTAATCTCCTTTTACTGAATTTGCATGATTTAAAGTTGATTTTACAAATGAGTTTACTAGTATGAACATGTCTATGAACTAGGCTAAAGCTATGTAAAGTTGTGATTGTTTTGCTATGTTTTGAGCTATAAATTTGGGATCTATTGTAAGATTTGATGAGGGATTTTGATGTATATATCTTGAGGATATTGCAAGGTATTGATTGATGGTTTTACAATGGATTTTCTTGCATGATTTCATCTATAAATTGCATGGTCTTATACCCCTATTACACACCCGTCAAGTATTTGATAAAATATTCGGATATGGTTTCTTGAGGAATTGAAGGTCCAATGCATGTCTTATGAGTTGAATGACTTTATCATGATGAAATGAATATATTTATGAGAATTATCTGTATTCTTCTAAGATGATCATGCCTTGATAAGGGGGTACCACGCCTTGACCACTATGATAAAGGGATGATACCTCATTAACCAAATTGAGGAGTTGATACCTCATTAACCAAATTGAGGGGTTGATACCTTCTTAATCAAATTGAGGGGTTGATACATCATTAACTAAATTATGGGGTTGATACCTCATTAACCAAATTATGGGGTTGATACCTCAATCGCCTTAGAGGTGGCTGGTGTATGCTAATAACCCAATTGAAGGGTTGATACCTCAATCACCTAGGATAGAAGGTGGTAAGCCCATTAGCCAAAGGATGGTCTCTTTCTACCTACATACTATATTTTATATAAGCATAATTTTACTTCAAGCACTATTCATACATGTCATATTTTTATGATGCTATCCATTGCCTATGTTTATATATTTCGATTACATTGTTTATCCCTCGTTACATTGCATCTTACATACTTAGTACATTCAAACGTACTAACGCATACTATATGTCTATATGATGTTACCATGTAGGAACCAGAATTCCATTTGGCCATCATCCTCCTACACATGGCTAGTGGTATCAATTTAAGCTAGTTGGTGAGTCCTCCATTCTGGGGATATTGGTTTCATTCCTATGCTATCTATTAAAGACTATCTTTCCTTTTTGGTATACTTTGATTATGAGGGTGAGCCAGGTTGATTGTCTTGGCCCCTACTAAGTTCTATGTTAGAGGTGTTGTTGGACAAGATATGTATTATGCTTGAGCTTTGACTCACTTATGATATTCAAGCTATTTAAATATAAGTCTCTCTCCTTTAGTCCCAATTTTCCTTATGTATGTTTCTTATATTGTTTTATCTTACTAACGCGGCCAAGGATGTGTGATGATATGCTATAAGGCTTGTTTGGGGTTCCTTTGGTTTCCCCATTGGCCGATCACGTCTAGGCCCTAGGTTAAGGTCGTGACACTTGTTATGAAAGTAGTCCTTTAGCCTTTTTCCTCATTTCCACTCTTATTATGTTATTTAATTGCTTTTGCGACCAATGATATGTAATGATATGTTAAGAGGCTTGTTTAGTGTCCCTTCGGGTTTCCCATTCGCCGTGTCACATCTAGGCCATAGGCTTGGGACATGACAGGAAGAAACAATCGAACCTCAGCTGATTCTTGCACTAGAATTTGAAACCCTAACTCCTCTTTCTCCTCTAATGCTCTCAAGAAACTCCCCAAGGTGTAGAATAATGAATGAATACCTCTAGGGTTTATTTTAAGATCTTATACAAGCCTAAAAGCGCACAGGGATTTAATTAAAAAGGACCAAAATAGACGAAATTGCCCCTCTTAAAATCTGTTGAATGAGTTTAGGAGACCCCATCTACGAGTCGTAGAGCATTCTACGAATCGTAGACCACCTTTCGTAGGCTAAAAGTCACAAAAATCTAGGTTATTAGAAATTGGCACAAGACATCTTTTACGAGTCGTGGACCATTCCACAAGTAGTAGATGACTTTTTGTAAACAAGGGGATCTGAAGTTGGCCTTACTGAAATTTATGACGAAACTCCTCTGTATGAGTCATATAGGGTTCTACGAGTCATAAACTTCTCTCGTAAGATGAAGGGTCTTACGAATCCCCACTCTACGAATCGTAAACCCCTCTATGAGCCGCAAGCTCCTCTTGTTGACCTGTTTTTGTTGCTTTTTCTCAGATTTTCCTCAACATCTCTTGCACATTTACTCCAAACCAGGTAGAAAGTATTAGAGGGTGTTACAGGATTTAACTTAAATGCTTGCTCATGTTTTTTGTATTCACGAAGTTTTATGAGTTAAATGCACAAAACTTGAATATGAGAAAAAATTTATTTTCTTTTAAAAAATTGTCTATTAATTTCTTAATAATTGTTTTGAAAAATAACAGACAAGCATCGAGTATAAAAAAAACTAAAAACAACGAACAAATATAAAAATAAAAAAATTATAAAATTAGTAATTGATTTAAATTATAAATTAAAAATAGAGTTGAAAGGTTAAAATGAAACAAAGGTAAGATACAATGTCAAAATAAAAAATAAGGGCTAGTTGGTGGGGTTGTGTATGTATTTATAATTGGTTTTTGTGTCATGGCATGACATGTGAAGTACACTCTCCCCATTTTGTTGATTCCTTGGATAGAAGTACGAAAATGGAACATGAAAATTGGAATTGAAGGGTTAAATAAAATAAGGTTCAGTTGGAGTACCAAAATAAAATTTAGGGACAAGTCTAAGGGTCTATATATGTGTTTGATCTTATTTAATTGTTATTTATTACAAAAATAAAAGGAAAAATTATGAATCTATACATTTTTAGACTCTTAATAACAAGAATTTTTTTCTTTACTAAAATAACAGTTAAATTACTAAGCTATGCCATTGATTAAATATGTTGAGTACATGTGAGAATCTATGCATTATCTTTATTAAGAGTGTTGCATTTATGGTAAAAATTAGTTCCTTTTTATTAATTTTTTTTGGATATATTAACACATATTTTTCCTTTCCCAATGCCAATCAAATTAATTTCTTTGATTTGATTGCTTTGAATAACTCTAGACGTGTGAAGAAAACCTTAACAATTAGATTTTTTATATTTATCAATGTAAAAATTATTATTGTTTATTCTACAACACCTTTAGACATCAAAGGCATCATTCTTCCTTTCATTCTCTGAATAAAATCGTTCAAATTCCAAGTAAACGTAATCAAACTTTTTTGTTACTCTCTCTGTTCCATTTTATGTGGCACTCATTCCTTTTTGGTCCGTCCCAAAAAGATTGTCACCTTATTCTAATTGGAAACAATTTAAGCATAAAATACCCTCTTTACCCTTAATGAAATGATTTTCGGCCACACAACTATCTAAGAATGATTTTAGAATACAAGTTTTAAAAGTCTTCCCTTTTTTCTTAAACATTTTGTCAAGTTAAAGGGTATCACATAAAATGGAACTAAGGGAGTAGTTTTTTGCTGATCTTCAAACAAAAAATTGTTTGCTTGAATGATGCTATTGTGATTTTTAGATTTTTCTCCGCCCCATACAAAGTTTTTATTTTAAAAAAAAAATTCCCGTTTCAACATAATCAAACCTTTTTTGAAAAGTTTTTCACTGATCTTAAAACAAAAAATTATTTGTTGAATGATGTTATTTTGATTTTTAGATGCTTCTCCGCCTCATTCAAAGTTTTTAATTTTTTTTAAAAAAAAAAATTATTTCAATATAGTGTAAATTTCACAATGGAAGAAACACCTGTTAGGAAGAGCCAGAGATTCAAACAAACTGACTCTAGGTAAACCGACTCCATCTTTTTTTTTTTCAATTTTTTGTTGATTTTCAAAAAAAAAACATTTGTTTGAATGATATTATTGTTATTTTTAGATACTTTGACTTTATCCATTTTTTTAGATTTTTGCTAAGCAATTTTAATATTCTCACCATATTCTCTACACTAAAATTGTGTTCCCTGTTGAAACAAGCCACAAGAATATTTTGAAGAAAAAGAATGGTACAAACTTGAATTCATCAACCTGGATAAATCTGCTCTCATCAATGGACAAGAAGGACAGCATTCCTTTCTTAATGGATTTTCCATACTTGGAACCAATGGAAGCAGTATTGCAATTTGAATATGATTTTCCAAGGATGAAGTCATAGACTTTATGTTGTGGTGGTTAAATTGGTCGTTGCTTTTCGCTGTTCGTTTGATGTGTTTTTGGTTTTTAGTTTTTGGATGTGTTTGGACAGCTAAGTTATGAATGTTTTCATGCTCTTGTTACTTTCTATTCTATTGGTTTAATTTTTCAATTAAAGTTGCATTATTTTTTAAAAGAAAAAGTTGATTTATGCCAATCCATGTATAAACTAGGTTTCCTATTACACATTTTGTAAACTATTAAAACGTCAATACTATATCAATTATTCAAACTAAATTTTTAGTCATACACCACACAACATATGTCTTATATTCTAAAAAAAATATTACAATACCCAAAATTATACAAACTATTATACCAAAATTATCTAAATTTATACAATACCTTGTTTTCTTATTACACATCTTGTAAACAATTTAAAAATCAATACTATAGCAACTTTCAAATCAAACTTTTGACTTTTAAGATTAAAAAAAATTATAGCCACCAGAACCAATTATTATACCAAACAAATTATCATCTATTGTCTTACATTATCAATTATTATAGTTGTTTACGACCAATATCTAAATAAAATAAATCTGCAACTTTTGAAAAATATTACACGCTTTTGTATGAACAATTACACTATACAAAATTATATACCTCTTGGTAGGCAAATATCATTTAATTGGACTAACTTTAAGAAAATCATAAATACCACCTATATTAGACCAAGATTCAAAATCATACATTGACAACTTCATTTAAATATTAGCAAGAAATACACCAATTTTTCAATAATCCACAAAATTAATTCAATAGAAAACCAAAATAAATATCATCTACAACACCATAAGCCAGTTTAAGCCACAACATAATAATATGTTCATACAAATTATAACACTAATCTTAGACCCCGTAATTAACAAAACAGAGGTTAATTGCTCATTCGGGGAAAATTTTTGTGATTGGGGTGTAGTCTAATTTTTACTAACTTATGGTGCGGGAGTATGGGATCAAGTGAATTTTTACGGGTAAAAATTTAGTTGAAGTCGGGAGTCCTTAATTGGATTAA
>JAOTQJ010151768.1:0-12250 GCA_025642045.1 Solanum sejunctum
ATATAGTCATTCATATCATATCTCATGCTTTGGACCTTTAACTCCTCAAGAAACCACATCCGGATATTTTATCAAACACCTAGTGGGTGTGTAATGCTAGTATAAAACTATGAAATATAAATATGAAATCATGCACGAAAATCCATTGTAAATCCACAAATCATTACCTTACAACACCCTCAAGTAACATAAGTCAAAACCCCTCCTCAAATCTTACAATAAATCAAAGATTTATAGCTCAAAACATAGCAAAACAATCACAATTTCTCATAGCTTTAACATAGTGTGTACTGAATTTCATATTAAGCAAGACCCATTTGTAAATCAACTTTAAATCATGAAATTTAAGAAACAAGAGGCTGGGGTATCATGGTGAAAGGAACACATGAAAGAAACCCACATACCTTAGCTTGGAGATGAACTTGGTGAAGATTGGAGATGGAGACTTAAAGATTGAAGAAGGACCTTGAAGGAGAACCTTCGCTTAGGATGGGGGTTTAGGACTTGAATTTGGGTGTGAAAATATGACTAAGTATTTGAATGAGTATTGGGGTATGTTTAGGATGATATGACGGTGAAATAAGTCTATGTATAGGTATAAATACGATTGGGAACACTTAGTCCCAAGATCCAAAAGCCTTTGAGCTAGATAAAAATCACTGGCAACCAAACACATAGGTTTGTGTCTGGTCTGCGACGCGGACCTATTACAGATGCAAAATTAACACATGTCCACGACAACTATGCATCGCAGTGTTGTCATAGATGTCTTTGGAAATTAAGATTTTAGAAATTTGAAATTGTGATTTGATTTCGCTAAAATCAGGGGTAGACTCTTTTCCCCCTAATTTTGATCTGCTGAACAAGAATATAATGTCGGGCTTTTGATATCATGCACAGATTTTGAGATATATGAAATTCAAAATTCCAAGCATTTTGAGGCACATTTTTGGGCACTTTTTGGGGTCGTTTCATTTTGTTCATGAATCATAAACCCCCCTCCCCAATTTAGATATTCTAATTATAGATACTCAAAATGATTGATAGTGAATTCTTGTAGTCAAACCCCGTATTCCAACTGGATTCGACCCTAACCTTCTGTTAGGTCAATTACTGACAGTAACTGCTTTCTTATTGGAGCATGAATATCATCATCACCTGCACACCATTGATCCCAGCATGATCAAGGCTGATGAGAACCCGGTGGCCCTACCACGTGTACCTCCTCCAGCCATCCCAGATTTGTTCCCTGTTGAGCCTTTGACTACAGCCACCACCATTGCTTCTCTAGATACTACAGATCCTTCCCTAATTGCTGAAATTAAGTCAATGCCATCTTCCAATACTCCCACACCAACATCATCCACTATTCAGGTTGATTCTCTTATTTCTGTTGTTGCTTTTCAGGAACTAGTGTGCAGGGTAGCTATAGCGGAGCTCAGCTACAGGCTTTAGTAGCTTAGGTCAGACCATTGGTTATCCAGACTATTCAAGACTTAGAGGAGAGGGCAAAGGCATTCACCTATGATTTAATGGATAAGAGAGTTAGACCAATAGATGCCCGAATAGATGGATTTGAGGTGAGAGTCTAGAGGAGGCTAGAGGGTGCTCGACCTATTGATATGAGTGTAGTGACAGAGGAGTTAGCCAAGTTCAAGGCCAACTTATTACAGATGTTAGCAACCCCTGTTGCAGTCCCAGAGGTGGCACCAGCGGGTAATGAGGTTCTTCACTAGTTAGTTGACTGCCTGTATGTCCATGCGAAGAGGACCCTCGAGATGGATAACCTAGGGATAAGTTAGAAGAGGGCCTGACCTGATGACCCAACAGCATAGGGGGAGGACCTAATACCAAATAAGGTGGTACAAGAGTCTCTAGCTCTGGCAGCTATACAAAGAGATAGGGAGCTGCAAACTTCACATGGAAAGGGTAACTCACGTACAATTGCATCCTATATAGCTGAGGAGGAGGTCGTGACCCAGGACCCTACTAATCAAATAGATAGTGAGCACTATATGGTTTGATCTTTTGACCCTAACCCTTATTTTCTACTCATGGATACTTTGTTCTTTCTATTGGACAATATTTTTGTTATGTTTGTTTGGGATTATGTTTAAATGTTATGTCTTTAATGTTGTTTTTACACTTGTTTTGGATGTTAATTGTAAAATGTTGGTTTCAAATATGTACATGTATATATATATATATATATATGTTTTTGTTATTTAGTTTTCATTCATGTCTTTACTTCGAGGACGAAGTATTCTATTTTTGTGTGGTGTGGGAAGTTATGGAATAAGGTGAAGTCTGAGTAGCCTCAAGTCCATAACTTCCTCTATATTTTATCTCAAGGTTTTCTTGTCGTGTTTCTTTTTCCTTATAGATGTTTTAAATTTCTCTTGAATTAGTATATTTAGGTAGTGTAGATAATGTGTAAACACATAGTAGTATGGTCTTTTGGCGTATACATAGTATTTAAATGATTTTTGAATGATTTGAAAAATTTAGGTATCCCCAAGGTTTTTGAGATTGTTGGTTATTAATAAATTTTGATTATTTGGTGATGTTTGTTCTGATAATGTAAAGGTAAGTTGAGGCTTGAAGCATGATTATGAGTCTATACTTAATTGTGTGTGCAATGCAATGTGTGTTGTAAGCCTATTTTGTTGTATTCATATCTCATGTATGGACTCAGAACTTGCCATATTACTCCAAGACTGGTTTCGTGATGTGGTTGATTTGGAAGGGATCTTAGGCCTTTGTTCTTCTAGTGAACCCACTTTTGCTTAAATGACCTACCAAATGTGTTAGTGAACCCTTTATTCCAAATGTTTGAGCCTCTCATGCACTCATTCTTTCTTGACACCTGGCTAGCTTAGCCTTATTTCATGAAATACCTTGATATTATCCCTAGTCTATCCTTGAACATGTGAACCTTGATTGAGGCTGAATGTCTACGTTGAGGGTGGCTACAAATGGTAACCTGGTTTAGAAAATAGATATTGTGTACTTCAGCTCAGGCTAAAAGCCTAAGTTGAGGGTGGCCCTTATTTTGGTAAAGTAATGAAAATAAGGTGGTTAGTTAGAAAAGAGAGAAAGAAATGAATAATAATGAGCCAGGTGAGGAAAAAGAAATGAAAAGTGCCTTGAAAAAAGAAATAGCAGCAATGAGTTCAGAAATAAGGCACAACTAAAAAATAGAATAAAACCACCTGGGGAAAGCTTGAAATAGGAGAATAAGGGTGGATTTAATGGAAATGTTTAGAATAAGAAGGTAAAAGCGTTGGAAAAAATATGGTTCAAGGATAGCTTTTAGTGACTACTTGCCTAAAATGTCATACCAAAGCCCTATTAGCCTCTGTAACAAGCCATTAAGTCCTAAAGTGATCCAAATCCACTTTATCACCAATTCGGAAACTGATTATAGAGGCAAGCCTATGGTGTTAGTCATTTTGCATAAATTTCATTTGTGAGAGTGAGAATGCTTCCAAAATCCCTTAATTCTAAATGCTTTTTGAGTGAGTAAGAGGGACTTCTTTTCTGTGAGAACATTTGCACCACTTGATTAGAATATGACTACACTAGTGATTGTGGATGGTTGATGCTCGTTAGCTTATCATAGTTTGGTTGCCAAATACATCTTTGTGTTTTTGTTTTTCTTAGTAGCTTTGCAATCTTGTTTTGAAAATAAAAGTTGGCTACCTGGATTAGAGTAAATGATGTATATGCCATTACTATAACTATTATATATTTCTCATTGTCTGCTTAGATTGAGTCACCGCTTGAGGATAAGCAATAGTTCTAAATTGAAGGATTGATATGTTGTCAAAATACAACATATGTGATGCCTAAATAAGGAATTTTGTGAGTTCTTATTGCGACTTTTTATGATTTTATGTGTTTTTGTGTTGTTATTGCAGAAAAGGTAGGTTGGCATGATTTTGGAGAAAAAAAATTGCAAATTTTGCTGAAGTGCAGAACATATGAGCTCACCTAAGAGTCGTAGCCCAAGAAATTAGTTATATGGTGATCTCGTGGCTAGAAACAGAGAGCAAACAAAAATTTGCTAAGTGGAGGTCAGCCTTGTGAGGCCACCCTATGAGTCATAGGTCTCAATACAACTCGTGTAGGTGGAATCGTACCCAGAAACAGAGAGCCTGAATTTTGGACCAAAACCTGAAGGCTTAGACTACAAGAAGAGCATACGAGTCATAGCTCAAGTCAACAACTCATGCCAATGGGTCATAATAGTCAAGTCCAAAATGCCAAGTGCCTGATACTAGACCATGATTACGACTCATAGGTCACCCTATGAGTCGTACTTGTGAGACATACCGACTTCCAACTACCTTTTTTGTGAAATTTTTAGGGTTATAATTGTAATTAATATATATACTTTATGGTAGGGTTTATTTGAAAAGAGGCCAGACTTGAACATTGAAATTGCCTTTGAATATTCTCTCTAGAATATTCTAGGGTTTTAGCATAGATTTTCATTTTCTCTTGAAAAAACCATTTTTGGGAGTGCAAATCTTACCTTGTATTCATTCTTAATCTATCAAACTTGTTATTTTGCAACTTGTGGTGTATCACTCTTCATTGCTTTGGGTAAAATTCTCAACTATGTCACGGATTTATATTTTTGTTCATTTTGCCTTAGCCATGACTAGCTAAGAACACACAACTTGGGGTTATGGGAACCATTGGTAGTTGATTTGAGATGACCTCGATTTATTGCATTTCTATGATTGGGGTTTTGCATGCATTGTCTATTTCCCTTCATTGTGATTGTTATTTGGTGGTAGCCTACACCAAACCCTACCTACTATCATAATCCCGACCAAGGTAGTGATGAATAAGAAAAGGGGAGTAGATGACAGGATTCGATTGATGTGTTCTTGTCTAATCAACCAAACCTGACCAAGGAGAGGTTGACTAGGATAATAGGTAACAGTTAGTTGGCACACCATGGTGCTGACCAGGTGCTATGGTTAAATTTCGACCTTCACCTTCACAAGAGGGATGAAAGAACCTAAGCTACCATCCTGCATGTAAATTTCCAATTATAGTTATGTTGTCTAGGGTAATCTAGTGGACGAACCATGGGGAGCATAATTCCGAGGTTGTCCCTAAAAGTAAGTGCCTCCTCGCGTAGTACTATCGTATTTATTTTACTTTTGTTTTCAAATCACAAACCCCACCCATTTAGAGACTATAGTGATAGATACTCAAAATGATTGATAGTGAACTCTTGTAGTCAAGCCCTGTATTTCCTATGGATTGGACACTAACCTTTGGTTATGTTAATTGCTGACAATGACATCTTTCTTATTGGAGTGTGAATATCATTATTAAATCAAATTCATTTCACTAGGCAACTCTAACTCATAAGCTACCTTGCCAATCCTCCTCATCACCCTATAAGGACCCATATATCTTGGTATTAACTTACCCTTATTACCAAAATAAACCACACCCTTCATGGGTGAAACCTTCAAATAGACCCAATCACCAACTTTAAATTCAAGGTCTCTTCTCTCACATTGGTATAGGATTTTTGATGACATTGGGCTATTTTCAACCTTTCTCTAATCATCCTAATCTTCTCAAGAGGCAAAAAACCAAATCCGGACCCATCAAAGCCACCTCTTCTACCTTAATCCACCCAACCAGTGATCTACAATGCCAACCATAGAGGGCGTCAAAAGGGACCATACCAATACTAGAACGATAACTATTATTATATGCAAACTCAATCAATGGAAGATGATCATCCCAAATACCCCTTTACTCCAATACACAATCCCTAAACATATCCTCAAGTGTTTGGATAGTTTTTTCATCTTGGGCATCCATTTGAGAGTGAAAGGCCATACTAAGCTTAACTTTTGTAATTAGACCCCTTTGAAAGGAATTCCAAAAATGTGAAGTGAATTGAGCACCACGATTCGATGTGATAGACAAGGGAACTCCATGCAACCTTACCAACTCATGGATGTACAACCTAGCATAATCTTCAGCCCCATATGTAGTCTTAACTGGTATAAATTGAGCTGATTTTTTTATTCTATCAACCACAACCCAAATGGAATCAAAACCCTTTCTAGTCTTTGGCAACCCAACCACAAAATCCATTATTAATTTTGTCCCACTTCAAAATAGGAATCTCTATGGCTTGGGCTAGGCTACCCAGCCTTTGATGTTCAGCTTTGACTTGTTGGCAACTATGATAACCGAAGACAAAATTGGCAATGTCCCTCTTCATGCCTCCCCACCAATACACATCCCTCAAATCTCTATACATCTTAGTAGAACCAGCGTGAATAAAATAGGAAGAACCATGAGCCTCATCAAGAATCCTTTCTTTCAAGCCATCAACACAAGGCACACATAACCTACCTTGGTACCTAAGGCACCATCTCCCCCTTGGGAGAAAACCTCCAACTTATCATCTTTTACCAATGCCTTCAATTCTAACAAAACGGTGTCAAGACCTTTCTTAGCCTTCTCCTCCTCAACCATTGAAGATTTAGATCCATCACTTACCACAACACCCCTATTATCCACCTCAACATGTAGTACGCTACCCATAGATACCCTACTTAAAGCATCCACCACCATATTAGCCTTACTGGAATGATAATTCACACTTATATCATAATCCTTAAGAAGTTCTAACCATCTTCTTTGTATCAGTGACCATCTTCTTTGTATCAGTGTGAGATCTTTTTGAGTGAAGACATATTGTAAATTCTTATGATTGGTAAACACATCAACATGCACCCATAAAATAGTGACACCAAATGTTCAAAGCAAAGACCATGGCAGCGAATTCAAGATCATGGGTAGGATAATTCAACTTATGTACTTTGAGTTGTCTAGAAGAATAGTCTATCACCTTACAATTTTGCATCAACACAGAACCCAAACAAACTCTAGAAGCATCACAATACATAATAGAAGAGAACCCATTCTCAAACCTCTGGTAGTAACTCGTTAAGCCCAAGAAGTTCCTAATATCAGATGGGGTCAATGGTATAGGCTAATTTCTAATCACATTCGTCTATTTAGGATCCCCCGACACCATATGACCTAGAAAGGCAAACTCCTTCAACTAAAATTCATAGTTTTCATACTTAGCATACAACATCTCTTCCCTCAATCATTGTAGAACTACTCTTAAATGACCCATATGCTCCTCCTCACTATGTGAATAGATCAAACTATCATTAATGAAGACCAAAACAAACAAATCAAGGTAGGGTTTAAAAATCCTATTCATAAGATCCATAAACATGGTCGGTGCATTGGTCAAGCGAAAGGAAATCACAACAAAATCATAATACCCATACCTAGTTTTAAAGGCCATCTTGGGAATACCCATACTCAGACCGAAGATCAATCTTAGAGACGTGGCTAGCCCCTTGCAATAGGTCAAACAAATCTTAATCCTTGGAAAAGGATACCCATTCTTTATGGTGACCCTATTGAGTTGCCAGTAGTCAATACACATTCTAAGGGACCCATCTTTCTTCTTCACAAATAACACTAGTGCACCCCTAGGTGATTGGCTAGGCCTAATGAAACCCTTCCAATAAATCTCTCAATTGCTCCTTCAACTCTTTTAACTCCGTTGGGGCCATACAGTAAGGGGGAACAGAAATGGGTTGAGTATCGGGAAAGAGGTCTATACCAAAATCTATTTCCCTTTCGGAGGGACACTGAGAAAGTAATTTTGGAAGACATCTAGGAGCTCATTTACAACTGGAACTGACTTTATAGAAGGGACTTTGGACTTCATATCCCTAACCCTCACAAAATGATAGAGACAACCCCTTAAAGATCAACTCATGGGCTTTGATGCAAAAGATGAACCTACCCTTGACCACCACATCATGACTATCCCACTCAAGAATAGGCTAATTTGGGAATTGGAATTTGATCCTATGGGTTCTACAGTCAATAGAGGCATAGTATGCATGTAACCAATCCATCCTAAGAATGACATCAAAATCAACCATATCCAACTCAACAAGATCACAAGGCAATATTTTATGCAAAATGCAAACTAGACAATTTATATAAACCTTTCTCCTAACAATAGATGTACTAATAGGAGTAGATACCTCATAAGGCTCACACAATAATTTGGGCTCAACATGAAATATTTTGGCAACAAAAGGGGAATGAAAGAAAGAGTGGCACCCCGATTAATCAATGCATACACATCAAAATCAAAGACTTTCAACATACCGTAATGAAATCGGGAACCTCCTCAACCCCTTGCCTCTTATGGAATACATAGAACTAATTGTTCCTTAGGGAACCATCTTGTCGGCCACCTCTCTCCAAAGGAACCGCATTAGCACCTTATGTACGAACCTCTTTACCATTTCGATAGTAATCCATCACCTCATGGCCAACTTCCCCACAACCATAACAAGTATTAGTATCCCTCAATCATGAGCCACTATGACCCCTACCACATTTTGGACACATAACATTAGGAACCACACCCCCAACACCATGGGCCCTTGCTTGGCCTTGATAGAACTGGCGACCCTTTTGAATTTGGAACATTCTCTCAAAGCGAGTCCTATTAGACTCATGACCCCTCCTATTTCTCAACTTCTCCTCCTCCATTTGTTTAGCATAGGTCATCAAATGGGACAAATCCATGTCACTAATCAACATAGCAGACCAGCTACAACTATCACAAACTTGTTCATTCTAGACCTTGGGTTGGCAACCTAGTGGAGAGCATATTTAGAGAGTTGATTTAACTTGAGGGCATACTCCCTCACATTCATAGACCCTTGTTTCAAATTCATAAACGCGACCATCTTGGCCTCCCTAAGCTAAATAGGGAAGAACTAATTAAGAAACGCCGCCTTGGGCTCCTCCCAAAGCACCACATTATTGATTCCTTTCTCCTCCTTCCATTGCTTAAACCATAGTTGTGCCACCTTTTTGAGTTGGTAAGCTGCCAACTTTGCCTTCTCTTCTGATATAATACCCATAGTAGCTAAAACCTTATAGACCTCATCAATGAATTCTTGAGGGTACTCATCCACCTCTGACCTGTAGAATTTTAAGGGATTCATCCTATGAAGTCGCTCACCCGAGATCCTAGAGTAGGAGCATGAGGGGCTTGGGCCCCTTGGTTGGCTTGATTAGCCATAACTTGAGCTAGCAAAGTGAGAGCATCTCGGAGTTGACCATGACCCGGTTCTTCCTCTAGTATGTGCGCTCTTCTTTACCTTGTTAAACATGATCTAGCATAGCAAAGAATAATCATTAAGGGGAAAAACCTTAGATTAACTTCTATAGCATGACATAGAGTAAGAAGAAGGGAGACATTTCTTGAAACATCTCATAGCCTCCTACTCATAGTTGTGGTGCACAACACAACCATGTATAAGACTCTAATTGACGTGGTGGTTTGGATGTCAAGGACCATTAACAACCTAGTGCTTTGATACCAAGTTTATCATGACCCAAGCCTAGTGCCTAGCGTGACACAGTGAATGGAGAACCTAAAGGAACCCCGAACAAGCCTCTTTATATATCATTGCACATGCTTGGTCATGGAAGCATTAAATACAATAAGAGTAGTACAAATAAATCATATTAAGCTCAAAAGAGAATAACATAATACATCATAAGGTTCCAACAACACCTCTACTGTATAGATAGGAGTGATGGAACAAGACAAGTAACCCGACACACCTCTTTTAGTCATAAGCATACATTAAAGAAAAGAGTTTTATTACATATCATAGATATCGTCCCCATAATGGAGGACTTACTAACTAGCTTGATAGACAATCTTTCTAGCCATGAAGAGGAGGATGATCAATATGTACTTTGGTTCATATATGGTAAATCATGTAGGCATAAATTATGCATTAGTATGTTTGAATGTACTAAGTATGTAGGATGTAACAGAACAAGAAATAGGTATATGGAAAAATGCAATATTATAAGCAAGAGATAGCATAATAGAAATATGACATAAATGAATGATAATTGAAGTAAAACATGCTTATCTAGAACTTATTACATGTGACTAAGGTGACCATCCTTGAATAACCTACTACTTCCTTGGTGAGGCAATTAAGGTATATACCCCCCAATGAAGTAGCATGGGCCTACCGCCCCCGAGCTAGGAGAATAAGGTATAGACCCCTCAATGTGGTAGCATTGGCCAACCAAGCCTGAGCTAGGTGAATAAGGTATATACCCCTCAATTTGGTAGCATGAGACTACTGCCCCCCGAGCTAGGCAAATGAGATATATACCTCTCAATGTGGTAGTTCGGGCCTACTACACCTTGAACTAGGCAATTGGTCAAATTTCATCACAATAGATACTTTTTATGAAATCATCATATAAGTACCTTCCTTTCGTAATCATAGAGTCACTCAAGTCATAGGTCATGCAATGGATCATCAATAGTTCGAGAATAAAAAATCAGACATTTAATCAAAAACTTGGTACGTGTGGAATGCTAGTGTAAAATCATGTTATTCAAGAGTGAAATCATGCAATAAAATCCCATGTAAAATCACCCACCAACACTTGGTAATACTCTCATGCAATATACATCAAAACACTTCATCAAATCAAATAATAAACCATAGATTCTTAGCTCAAAACATGCTGAGACAGTCACAACTTTATGAAACCCCAACATAATTCATAGTCAACTTCACAATAGGTAAGACCCATAAGTAAATCAACTTATAATCATGCAATTTAGGTAAAAGGGAAGCTTGGGCACCATGGGTGAAAGGACCCAATGTTTGGAACCCCATACCTTAGCTTTGGAGAATTCTTGATGAAGATTGGAAATGGAAACTTGAAGCTTAAGTGAAATCCTTAAGATCTGGATTAGTTTTGGGAATTGAAATTTGGGGTTAAATATTTGTCTAAGTGTTTGAGAGAGTATTGGGGAATGTCTTGTATGATATGAAGGTGAAATATAGCTAAGTATAGGTATTTTCATGAATGAGAAGGCTTAGGCCCAAGACATAAAGGCTTTGGACTGAACTAAAAATAACTAGGCAAAAATAACACTAGTCCATGCCCTGGCCGCGTCGCGCCAGCAGCGCGGGCTCATTCTGGATAAGCAAATTTTATAAAATTGAAATTATAATTCGATTGCTCTAAAATCAGGGTCAGGCCCATTTCCCGCTCAATTTTATCCTCTGATCAAGAATATGAAGTCAGAGTACGATATCACATGAGGATTTTAAGATATATGGAAATTACATTTTCGAGCACTTCCAAGGCACATTTTAGGGCACTTTTTGGGGTTGTTCAAAAAGTCCTTTCATAATCAAGAGAACTGAGTAGAAACTTGGGAGAATATTCTTCAATATACTCCTATTTAAGCATAAATAACATGTTTTCCTTATCTTTCATAGTAGAATTAAGCTAAATTATAGGTACTTGAACTCACCTTAGCCTGCAAAAAGGAGGATCTCCTCAAGAACCCTAAAGGAATTTAAGGCTTCTATTTTCTTAACCCTTTAGAGAGAAGAGAAAGATGGGGTTTAATCTACTTTTTGGGTATGTTAAAATGAATAAAAGGCCAAGCTAAACTTGCCTTTTATAAGAACATTTTGGCCCTAAAAACAATCCCTTAAAACGTCCTTATTTTGCTTCATTTTCAGCCAGTAAATGGCCAAGTTGGTGATGCAGCTGCTTATGGATGTCAAGCTACTCAAAAAGGTCAAAGTAGGTAACAGAGCTACTTGCTTTATCCTTTGTCGGGCTAATTACCTGGGCCTTGGAAGATTTGGAAGGTGGGCTTTCTTTTTTTCATTTTCCTTTTTCTGACTTAGTTTGGGCCTCAAGTGAGTCCATTAACATTATTTGACCCATTAGCCTTGGACAGCTTAACTAGAACCATATAGCTCAAGTATATGGTACACCTAGTAGCTTAATTAAGTCGAGCAAGCATCCCACTTTTTCTGATATTTTTAAACATCACTCCCTCTCAGTGTAACTCAATACTTTACACTAAATCTTTAAACTCAGCAACATTTTTCTATCTTGACGTTAAATACATCCATTGTGTTTTACTTGGAACATGTCAAAGCATCACAACACCTTTTATAGAATTTGAATCGCCACTACTACTCAAATATGGAACTTGATTCGTCGCCTGTACAATAAGGACATATAAAGAGTCATATGGATATATCTAGCCTATACATGAAATGGGGTGTTATAGCATTTTCAA
>JAOTQJ010151768.1:12350-31427 GCA_025642045.1 Solanum sejunctum
TGTACAATAAGGACATATAAAGAGTCATATGGATATATCTAGCCTATACATGAAATGGGGTGTTATAGCATTTTCAATAGACATGAGTAAGACTAAGTGAGCTATTACTTGGAATCTCGATGACTACCTCTTATCGGTAAAGAGGTGGTTTATTTGCCAAGGGTAAACCATATTTTACCTTATGGGCCTCCCATTTATTTCATATGAAGCAACCTTCTTTACGGGCCTCGCATTTTAGATAGAATTTTCATATCAAGCATATTATATCATTTCTTCTCCTTATGGGCGACCTCATTTCAGAGACGTGTTTCCTTATGGGCCTCCCATTTCGAAAAGGAACTATGCTAGGCACATAGTTAGAAGATAGAAAGAGAAACCTCCCTCCATCGATGCTAAGTCATCATCCCACAAGAATACATATACGAATATATATATATATATATATGTATATATATATGCTTTGAAGATACAATAGTCATTTTCAAAACCATTCCAATGCATTCTTAGGCTTGAAGGCTAAAACATAATTTCATAATCAACATACTCATGTATAAAAATAGCCCATTCATATATAAAATGATGCAAGAACCCAAAATGCTCAAAGAGCCATAATCAATAGACATATATGTGATCACATTATTGTCATAACCCATATCATATCAAAAATCATATTATAGAACATAATTGGGACTAACCCATAACATAATTTCTCAAAGTAGTCCAACATCATGAATGCAAATGCTATGAATGATATGAGGAAGGCATGTATAATTAGGATTAAATCTAAAATCATCAATATAAGGTGAAATGAAAGTAAATACACCATTAAATCCATATTTAAATCCAACATAAGATCACCTATGCATAAATAAGTCTTAAAAAGGACATGCATACCTATAACTCTATAAACCCAAAGTAAATGCTCATATAATGATTTAAATCACCATAAAATCATCAAGTAAATACTATCCATGCATAAATAAAATTTTAGGAATCATAATATTCAAAACCCCAATTTAAAGTAAGCTAAAAATTCATAAAATTTGCTTGAAAATAGTTTGAGTCTCCTTGATTGGAAGATAATGAAGGATCAAAACCCACATACCTTCACTAAGATGAAGAAACTCCAACGAATTTTGAATAGAAGTTGAGTTCCTTAGCTCCCAAGTTGAAATTCCCAAGAGCTCTTTTGAAAGTTGTTTTTGAGAGATTCAATTTATGAGAAATAGGTTTGAATATTTAAAATAGGCTTTAGCTTAGGAATTCTAGAAATACCAATAGAAATAACCAAATTTACAAAAATATTATTAATGAATTGGAGTAAAAATTAACCGTAAGTTACTTTACTGGAGGGTAAACGGTTCGTGTGACACTCCATGGTCCGTGTGGAGTTCCCATGAAACAACACTTAGAAAAGTTTTTGGAAATTTCGATCTTGAACCAACACTTAGAAAATTTTCGCATGAACCACCAAACGAGACCACTACATGACCCATGTGGTGCTATCGTCTACCCAACCATAGAAAATTTCATGAAAAGGTAATGAGATGGTGACCCCATATTTAGAATGTTTTTCACCCCGTAATCCCTATGAAGAGCCTCACGACTCGTGTAAAGGGGGATGAGTGACCACACATGGTCCCAAACTATGATTAGAAACTTCACCACATGGCACCTCCATACGGTTCGTGAAGTGTCACACGGACCTCAAAGGTGCAAGTGAGACATGCCTTGGCCAAATTCTTTACGTTTAAGGTACCACCCAACTTTTTGAGGCCAAGTGTCACCCTACTGGAGGCCACACAGTCCCTCTAACCTCATACAAGTTGTGTGTCCTCCCCTAGAGTGACATCTTGATAAAAAGCTCCCAAAATCAAGATTTTAAGCTCCGATAAAGTCGTAAAACATCTAATCATGACATCATGTCCCCTTTGGGAACATTCTTCCTCTAATGTGTGAGAACCAGTCTTGAAAGGCTTAAGTTAGAATATTAAATCTTCGAACACAAGATACCATCCATAGTTCATTATTTAAAAACCATAAAGCCATTAGGTCTCATATTGACACGTGTTAAAATCATTCAAAACATCATAAAAACCATTTTAATGCATATGTAATCATGAGACTCAAGAAAGAAAGAATTAGTACCAACAAGAAAGGAAGAACCTAATACCTTAGGCTTGAATAGATTGGAAAAGATAGGGGTATCTCTTCCTCATGTCTAACTCTGCCTCCCGCGTAGCACTCTCCACATGTTGGTTCCTCCAAAGCACCTTCACTGAAGCCACATCCTTATTATGAAACCATTTTACTTGTCTATCCAAAATCTCTACCGGTACTTTCTCATAAGACAAATTCTCCTCAACCTCAATACCCTTCAAAGTTACAATAGTTCTAGGATCACCAACCATCTTTCTCAACATAGATACATAGAAGACCAGGTGAATAGAACTCAAATCCAGGGGTAACTCTACTTTATATGCCATATTCCCAATCCACTCAATAATTTCATAAGGGCCTACATACTTGGGACTTAACTTCCCTTTTTTGTTAAAATGCATCAATCCCTTTGAGACCTTCACAAACACCTAATCTCCAACTTGGATCTAAAGATCCCTCTTCCTAGATCTGAATAGGACTTTTGGTGATTTTATGTCGTCTTCAATATATCTCTAATCAACTTCACTTTCTCCATAGTCTCCATCACCAAGTCCGGGCCAATCAAAGCCACTTCACCCAACTCAAAACAATGACCTCGGAGTCTGAGGTAACCCAACCATGATGTCCATATTTATGTCTTCCCACTTTAAACTAGGAATCTTAATATCTTGAGCCACCCACCAGGACTTTGATGCTCCACCTTTACTTGTTGACGATTTGGGCATTTAGATACAAACTTGGCAATGTTGTTCTTCATACCATGCCACCAATACACTTCTTTCAAATCCTGGTATATCTTGGTAGACCCAGGTGAAGGGCTTCACTCATGATCACCTTTCTAAGATCATCTATATCGAGAACACATAACCAATTTTGATATCGAAGTACACTCTCTCTCCCTTAGGAGGAAACCTCAATATTCCTTTTGGCAACCAATTTCTTCAATTCAACCAAGGATGGATCTAGATCTTTCTTACCTACACAATAACAACCACTGAGGATTCAGCCACATTTAAAGCATGTGTACCACCATCATTGGAATTGGCCACTCCAACACCCAATTGAGCCAAATAGTGAACATCCTTTGCTAACTCCTTCTTCCTTTCCTCAACAAGAGCCACACTTCCCATAGAGAGCCTACTAAGAGCATTGGCTACCACATTCGCCTTATTAGTGTGATACAAAACACTCATGTAGTAATCCTTTAGGAGTTCCAACCATCTTTTGCCTCAAATTAAGGTCCCTTCGGGTGAACACATATTGCAAGCTCTTATGATCGGTGAAAACATCAACATGCAACCTATATAAGTAGTGTCCCCAAAATTTTATGGCAAAGACCACTACTGCTAACTCAAGATCATGAATTGGTTAATTATGCTCATTTACTTTCAATTGCCTTGATGCATAAGCATTCACCTTACCATGTTGCATAAGTACACAACCCAACCCAATTTGAGAGGCATCATAATATACCACGAACCCATCCATTCCATCTGGTAGAGTTAAAATCAGATTCGATGTAAGTTAATCCTTCAAAGTTTGGAAACTCTTCTCACACTTATCCAACTACATGGACTTAGCCTTCTGTTGGGTCAACTTAGTCAATAGAGATACAATGGATAAGAACCCCTTAACGAACCTTCTATAATAACCTGCTAACCTAAGGAAACTTCGAATGTCTCAAGGAGTCAACGATCTAAGATAATTCTTTACCAGCTTGGTCTTCTTTGGATCCACCTTAATACCATCACTGTATATCACATGACCCAAAAAAGCAACTTCACCCAACTAAAACTCATATTTGCTAAATTTGGCATATAACTTCTTCTCTCTCAAGTTTTGAAAAACTGACCTTAAATGATCCATATGCTCCCGTTCACTTCGGGAGTAGGTAAGAATAATCATTAATGAAAACAACCATAATACTATCAAGGAATGGATTGAAAAATCGATTCATAAGATATATGAACACGGTTGAAGCAATAGCTAGGATAAATGACATTACCATGAACTCAAAGTGTCTATATCTTGTTCAAAAGGCTGTCTTGGGAATGTGACATTCTCTAACCTTTAACTGATAATACACTGAATGGAGATCAATCTTCAAAAAGTGAGTAGACCCTTGAAGTTGGTCAAACAAGTCATCGATCCTAGACAATGGATACTTATTTTTAATGGTCACCTTATTCAATTGCCTATAATCAATACACATCCAAAGATATCCATCTTTCTTTCTTACAAATAATACCAGAGCATCTTATGAAGATATACTTGGCCTGATGAAACCCTTCTCTAACAAATCTTTCAACTCAGCTAGTGCCATATGATAGGGAGGAATAGAGATAGGTTGAGTATTCGAAAGAAGATATATACCAAAGTCTACTTCCCTTTCAGGAGGAATTTTGTGAAAGTCTTCGTGAAACAAGTCTAGAAACTCACTCACCACTGGAACAAACTCAAGAGTAGGCAATTCAGACTCCACATCTTTAACCCTTATAATGTGATATATATATACCCCTTAGAGCTTATATTCCCCACTTTAAGGTAGGAAATAAACTAAAATTTAATAGAAGAGTCACTATCTTTCCATTCAATAACAGGCTCATCGAGAGGTTAGAACTTGATCTTTTGGGTTCTACAATATTAGAGGCATATGATGCATGCAACCAATCTATTCCAAGAATCATATCAAAATCATATATTTCAATCTCTACAAGATCATAAGGGAATACCTTATGCATCACAGAAATAGGACAACCATGATAGACTCTATATGCAACAACAGACTCACCCATGAGAGTATAAACCGAGTAAGGCTCACTCAAAATTTTTGAACTCAAACCAAAATTTAACAGTCAATAGAGGAGTCACAAAAGACAAGTTTGCATCCGGATCAAGCAAAGCATAAGCATCAAAATCAAAGACTTTTAATGTACCAGTCACAACATCTGGAGCCTCCTCAACCTCCTGACATGCATGAAGAGCACAGAATCTGTTGTTCCTTTGAGCAACAGCTTGAGGAACCCTTGGCTGACCTTTTCCACCTTGAGCCACATGGCCTTGTCCTTTCTGAGGATTCTTGGGATAGTTTGCAACCTTGTGATTCTTATCACCACACCCGAAGCAAGCACTCGAGGTTCTCGAATAGTAACCCATGTGGTGCTTCCCACGCTTATCACATAAAGGGTATCCCTATCCGCCACCAACTGGTGCCCTAAGAGGAGGAACTTTAGCAGTAGCAACTCGACCACCCAAACCTTGGCCTTGTTGGAAGCGATAAATCTACCAACTCAAGAGTTTGAGAATCCACCAACAAAACGAGCTCTTTTAGGATCATGCATTCTCCTCCCTTTGAGCTTCTCCCCTTCGATCTATTTAGCATAAACCATAAGTCTAGAAATGTCCATGTCCTGATTAAGCATGGCTATATAATATTCTTGTACAAGTAAGTTAGAAACATCGGAGACAAACTTGGGCATTCTTGTAGGAGGATCAACCATAAGTGTCGAGGAGCATACTTGGAGAGCTTAGTGAACTTGAGGGCATAATCTCTCACACTTATATTACCCTTCCTTAATTTGATAAACTTGGTCATGTTGGCTTCACTAAGCTTAAGTGGAAAGAAATGATCTAGAAAAGAAAGCTTGAACTCTTCCCAATTCATAGCATCACCGCAAACCATCTCAATGGACCATTGAGTATACCACACCTATGCTACATTCTTCAACAGATAGGCAACTAGTTCAACCTTCTCCTCAGAAGTGACACCCATGATAGTCAATACATTAGAGAGCTCATTAATGAACTCTTGGGCATCCTCATTAACCTTAGATCCAAAAAACTCGGAAGGCTTCATCTGGGTGAAATCCCTCACTCTAGAAGTGGGAGTGGGATCCTAAGGTAGGATGGCCTACCTTGTTGGAGTAGTCGCCACTTGGGCAAGCATAGGAAAGGCTGTACGAAATTAACCATTAGAGATATGCTCATACATAGGCCCTTGAGGTTCTTGACCTTCATTAGTCAGGGCTGGTCTGGCAGGTCTACCACGAGGCATCTTCTGAAACAGAGTAAGGATATTTTTCAAGGTCAAGAGCTAATCCAACTATTCATAGAATGACATAGGACTTGAGATGTGAGATAATTCCTAAAATGTCGTCATAGCATCCTACTTATAGGCATGGTGAACTTCACACTCATAAATAGAACTCTACTAGACTCAGCATGTTAGACCCAATGATTATTTACAAACCTAGGGCTCTAATACCATCTTTCTCAAAACGTGTACCTAAGGCCTATATGTGACATGACTAATGGGAACTGAGAGTCTCCAAACAAGCCTCAACATACCAAAACTTGCATCATCGGTTCGGAAGCACATTTCAACAATCAACACATAGTTCTAAGGGATAGGAAAGTAGGACTCATGCTATGGGGGCAACTCAATATTTGGGATCTTTCCATCAAACAAAAAATCAAGTCACATAACAATAGCCAAAGATAACCAAATACATAACATAGACTTAACTATAACCATAGCATATATCATAAAGAGGTTTACAAGAAGTCCAATAATGCCTCTACATAGATGGGTCGGGGGTCAAGACATACCCTAGGCTCACCCTCAAATACATAAAAAGACTTAAGTAATATAGGTAGATAGATAGTGGTTTATTCTTGGAAGATAGGACTCACAACTACAAGTAAGCCTAGAATCCAAGCTAAGTGTCGAACGGTAGATGATCAAAGTCCTCGGTCCCTACATGGTGAAATTATGTATGCAAAAGTATGTGTTAGTACGTTGAATATACAAATTACAATGCATGAAGTTACCAAAACCTGCATTTTCTAGGTTAGATGACAAGGGTACATAATATCAGAAGATATACATAATAAGGAATGTAGCATAACAAGATGTCATGAAACCAGTGATGCATGAAATGTAAGGTGATGCTTATACATAGTGGGGATGTGACCTCAACCAATATGATTAAGACTAAGCATGCTTTTACTTGGGATCCTAATGATTACCACTTCTCGGTAAAAAGGTAGTTTACTTACCATGGGAAAACCATGCTTGACCTTACGGGCCTCCCATTTCATATTAGTAACCTCCCTTATGGGCCTCTCATTTTTGATAAGATTTTCATATCAAAACATATCATATCATTTCTTCTCCTTACGGGCAACCACATTTCATAGGCATCTTTACTTACAGGCCTCCCACTTCGGAAAAGAACCTATGCTAGGTACATCATTCAAGAATGGAGGATCCATCAGTGCTAAGTCATCATCCCATATACGTAAACATATATATAGCTATATCGATATATACATATATATATATATATACATGCTTTCAAGAGATAATAGTCATTTCCAAAACCATTTCAATACATTCATAGGCTTGAAGGCCAAAATATAATTTCGTAATCAATATACTCATGCATAAGAATAACCCATTCATATATAAAATGGTGCAAGCACCCAAAATGCTCAAAGAGCCATAATCAATAGACATATATGTGATCACATTATTGTCATGACCCATATTATACAAAAAAATCATATTATAGAATATAATTGGGATTATCCCATAACATAATTTCTCAAAATTGTCCAATATTATAAATGCAAATGCTATGAATGATATGACGAATGCATGGGTAATTAGGATTAAATCTAAAATCATCAATATAAGGAGAAATTTAAATAAATACACCATTAAATCCATATTTAAATCCAATATAAGATCATCCATACATAAACAAGTCTTAAAGAGGATATGCATACTTATAACTCCATAAACCCAAAGTGAATACTCATATAATGATTTAAATCACCATAAAATCATAAAATAAACACTACCCATGAATAAATAAATTTTACGAATCATAATATTCAAAACCCGATTTAAAGTAAGCTAGAAATTCATAAAATTGCTTGAAAATAATTTGGGTCTCCTTGATTAGAAGGTAATCAAGGATCAAAACCTACATACCTTCACTATGATGAAGAAATCCTAAATAATTTTGAAGAGAAATTGAGTTCCTTAGCTCCTAAGTTGAAATTCCCAAGACATCTTTGAATGTTTTTTTTTGAGAGATTCAAAATATCAAAAATAGGTTTGAATATTTGAAATAGGTTTTAGGTCCTTAGATGACCTTAGAATAGCTTTGGAATTCCTAAAATACCAATAGAAATAATCAAATTTACAAAAATGTCATTAATTAATCGGCGTAAAAATTTACCGAAAGTCACTTGACTGGAGGGTAAACGGGTCGTGTGGCACTCCACAGTCCGTGTGGTGTGCTCGTGAAACAATACTTTGAAGATTTTCCAAGAATTTAGATCATGAACCAACACATAGAAAATTTTTGCATGAACCACTACACCACCCATGTGGAGCGACACAATCCATGTGATGCTCCCGTCTCCCCAACCATAGGAAAAGTTTGTGAAAAAGTTACGAGACGATGACCCCATAGTTAGAATATTTTTCACTCTATAAGCCCCACAAAGAGCCTCACATCTCATGAGACATTACATGGCTCGTGTAAAGTTGTGCGATCATGCTTTGTCCTAAAATGTGAGCTTTGCAACCAAGGACACTACACGATATCTCCACATAGTCTGTGAAGTGTCACACAGACCGTGAAGGTGTAAGTGAGATACGTCATGGACAAATTCTTCATATTTAAGGTACCATACAACTTTTGAGGATAAGTGTCACCTCACTGGAGGCTACACGGGTTGTGTGACCTCACACAAGCCATGTGTCCTCCCCTGGAATGACATCTTGGTCAAAAAGCTCCCAAAATTGAGATTTCAAGCTCCGATAAAGTTGTAAAACATCTAGATAGTTACAATATGCCTTCTGTATTTTCTCCGAACTAGTGATTGGACTCAATGAGATCTTAAATAGCCATAGCAGTGCTTCACTTATTAGCGACAATGGGAAGACACGGAGCCCAATGACATCTATGGACAAGTTCCAACTTCCTATACTCTTACAAATGATGTCAACATTATGTAAATTATTATACAGATCCTCTTATAGTAAGCCCGCGAACAACTATCAAATTTGAAGTATTTTAAGTAACCCACTCAAAACGATGAACTTTGTATCATCAAGTAATGGAGGTAACATAATAGCTCCAGTGACATCCATAGCCATAGGATCAAGCCTATATTGATTCCATAAGTTAGTCGCGGCAAGATCCTGTAGTGGTGGATTAGCATCCTCAAGTAGTGGTAGGTTATTATTATTATTATTTTGGTTCTATGTTGTATTCCCTGCTTTATTTGCAGTGTTGTTCATATTATTCTAGGCTATTCTTCTCAGTGTCTTCGGGATCTCAGGATCAAAGGGAGTCAAGGATCTGCCTTCACTAAGAATGTTTTGAAAATGCTAAACCTGCACACTTTAACTAAAAAAATACAACAAAAGCGTAAAATGAGGAAAATGAGGATTGATTTCCAAATTACTTAAATTAAACAAGTCTAAAGTTGTATTCCCCAACAATAGCGTCAAGTTCTTGATGTCACCTATTGGTTAGAAATCTAGCACTTTCAAGGTAGGTCAGCATTACAGAGCTAGTGGAGATTGTGCTACTCGGGGTTTCTTTGATTTTGGGGCACTAGTGAAATGCCCCAAAAAGTGCTCGAAAATATGCCTCAAAAATGCTTATAATTAAAATTTCTATATATCTCAAAAGTCATGCATGATATCAAAAATCTGACTTTATATTCTTGATCATAGGACAAAATTGAGTGAAAAATGGTTATAATCTGAATTTTAGAAGATCCATAATGAAAAATGAATTTTGCCAACTTTGCAATTCCTGTGAGGGTCTACGACACCTTGATGATGCAGACCCATCACAGAGATGTGTATTTCATTTCCAGTTTTGCTATTTCATCCTAAGGCTTTGAGACCTTGGGTCTTCCTATGCATAAAAATACCTATACTTAATCATTTTCAACCCCATATCATTTAAGACATTCCCCAAGACCTTCTCTAACACTTAGCGAAATATTTCATCCAAATTCAAGTGTCCTAAACTCATTTTCGGATATCAAGAAATTCATTCAAACTTTAAATTCTCATTTAAATCTTCTTCAAGGAAATCCCAAAATTTGAGGTATGTGGGCTTCAACCATTTGGTCCTCTCACCCATGGTGCCCAACCTTCCTTTTTATGTAAATTATATGTTTTCAAGGTGACTTATCTATGAGTATTTCTTATTATAAATATGATTATGAACTATGTTGGGGTTTCATAAAATGTTGACTATTTAAGTATGTTTTAAGCTATGAATCTATGATCTACTATGAGATTTGATGAGGGGTTTCAATGTATCTTGTATTAGGGTGTTACAAAGTGTTCGTGGGTTGATTTACATTAAGTTTTCTCACATGATTTCACTCTTGAATTGCATGATTTTGAACTAGCATTACATACCCATCAAGTGTTTGATAAAATGTCCAGTTATAGATTCTTGAGTTATCGATGATCTATTATATGGCTTATGAGTCAAGTGACTTTATGATGATGAAAAGAATGTTTGTATGTGATGATTTCATGAAAAGTATCTATGGTGTTGCAAGTTGACCACACCTTGTTGGGGGTGATATGCCTCAACCACGTTGTCGAGAGGTGCTATGCCCACTACCATATTAAGAGGTATATACCTCAATCGCCTTGTCAAGGGTGGTAAGCCCGTACTACTATGTTGATGTCTAGATACCTTAATCTCCTTATTGGGATTAGTATTCTTATACTATAAATTAAGGGGTAGATATCTCAACCATCTTGTTGGGGAGTGGTATGCCCGTACTACCAATTGAGGGTAGACACCTCAATCACCTTCCAAAGGGGGTAGTATGCCTTGAATTCGAAATACTAGTTGCTTGGTCTATGATGATGATCTCTTCCTTTACGTGTAATATGTTCCATTCAAGCATGTTTTACTTCAATCATTGATCATGCATGTCATATTGTTATTATACTCACTTATTGCCTATGTTGGATATCTCTTGTTACATTGCATCCTATATACTTAGTTCATTCAAACATACTAACTCATACTCTATGTCTACATGATGTTACCATATGGGAACTGGAGCTACTTATGATCATCCTCCATGTGGCTAGTTGTGATATCATGAAGATAAGCATTGGTGAGTCCTCAAGTTCGGGGACACTAGCTATGCTACTCTTGTTTATGTTATTTCTTTATAATGAACTCTTAGTACTATGAGGGTGAGCTTAAAAAAGTTGTCCCAACCCTATTTTTGCAAGAGGTCTTGTTAGACAAGTGATGTAATTATGCTTGAGATTTGACTCTTCAATAGTCTATGTTATTAAAGACTTCCTTTAGCCCCTTTATGCTTATTTGTACTCTATTGTTGTTATTTAATTGCTTTCACAAGCAAAGATGTGTAAATGATATGCTAAGCGGCTTGTTTGGGATCCCTTTAGGTTCCCATTTGTCGTGTCACGTCTATGCTCTAGGTTTAGGTCATGATAACTAGATCATTTGTTTAGAGATTGTCCTAAGCATAGGGTAGAGTATACAGTTCCACGTGCTGCCAGATCAGCTCTTCTACGCACTATTGGAGGTCGAGGGCTAAACCAAGATCATAAAGGCTACTAGATAAGCACTGAGGTGATCAGTAGAGTTCTTAGAAGGGTTCTAGATCCCTCATTAGATCAGTAATGTTCTCAAAAAGGTTACACTGCATTCGCTAGAGGCTTTGGGGCCTATGGTAGGGGCGATGCAAGAAGTGGAGGCCATCGTGGCCCCTTCAACTCCACTTCTGTGTAGCTCTAACCCAATTAAATATGGAGGCTTTTGATAAAGTTTTTACAAGTACTATTATTTTGTACCAACAATTGGCTTTAGATTTGTTTGATCCTGGTTCTACATTTTCATATGTGTCTATTGATTTTGCCTTTAATGTTGGTGTGATTCCCGAGACTCTTCAGGGTTTTAATACTAGGGAAGATATGATATTATTATTGGATATGATTAATTTTTATAACATCCTAGGTATGGACTTATTAGCTTCTCATCAAGATATTGTTGGATATGCTTAATTTTGATATCATTCTAGGTATGGAGTTGTTAGCTCCTCATCAAGCCGTGTTAGATTCTTATGCCAAGACTGTTACCTTAGCTATACCTGGTATGTCCTAGTAGCGTGGCATAGATCAGTTATTCATGCACCGACTAGTATTATTTCTTACATTCGAGTTCAAAAGATGATATCTAGTAGTTCTTTTGGCATATCTGTCCCATGTTCATGATGCGACAACTGATGCTCCTTCTGTAGAGTCAGTTTTAATAGTCTGTGAGTTCCCATATGTGTTTCTTATTAATTTGCCTTGGTTTCCACTAAAGAAAGATGTTGACTTTGCTATAGAGGTTGAGTTGATCACTAAGCCCACACCCATTCCATCTTATTAAATAGCCATTGTAATGTTGCCCAAGCTATACTCTTTTTTTGAAGATTTAAGTCGTCGTTGTCAAGGTATGTAAACTAATCAAAGTTAGGGTCAAATCCCATAGGTAATATGGTTAGACCTGGAAAAACTACCAGCAAGTCGAGTGAATTTACCTACTTCTCTACCAAAGGGGGAGGGGTTGTAATTGCAAGAAAATAAACCTAAAATAGAAGCAAATGTTGTGAAACCAGTGAGAGAAGTAACTAGGGCATTGTGTTCCCATGAATTCCTAACTTAGTATCACCAGATAGTCGTAATCTTTCCTGGTATATAGCATGCACAACTGTAAGTTATATTTACCAAACCCTTTGATCTAGGTGAAAGGTAAATTTCACTATGTGATTTGATCCATCCCCATAGTGTGATATTACTAACCCTTATCTATTATTCTAGTATAACCTCCCCTTGATCCAGTTTGGTAGATAAGATGAGACAGATCACATTGAATCCTGTTGATTAACCTCTTTTCCTATTCATTACTTCCTTAATCCAATCAGTAAGAATTAGGCAGATTCTAGAGATAGCCACCATTAAAAAGCAATCAAAACAAAGAAAATTAATTAATACATGCATGCATACTTTCAAAGAATTATGGATTATTCAGTTTTACTTTGTTAGTTCTTCATAGTTCCCACAACTTTAGTTGTTTATTCAGTTATGCATAATCATTATAGATGAAATAATTGTGATATACAATATCATAATTGAACACTTACAATGACGAAATTAAGAACAAGAAATCCCAAATTCTTCACTGGAAATCATGAAGTAATGTTTTCCAATGTAAAATCACAAATCATGAAATCACAAAGGTGTTTTTTAGTTCTCTCATGCATCTCTCTATCAAAAAGACCAAAAAACTTATCTATAGTAATACAAATACAAACCCAAAATAGAATAGGAAAACTAGATTCGGTAGCTTCTATGGACTAGGTTACAGGCCATACAAAGATCCAGACCCATGCTTGGGATTCGTACTTTGCATTCTTCAAAATCTAGTATCCATTCTATGAAACCTTTCTATGGGCCGTATTTAGACTTATGACCTGTATAGGGTTTCGTCTGACAACTCTTTAGAAACTCCTCAAAATTGATCCTCTAGGCACGAAACAATTTGAAGACTCATACAAATTTCTATGGCTTCTCAGATAGTTCATGGATACAACTTCAAATAAATAGGCACTTCACTAGACGTCACCCACAAAACCTCTCTACGTCTCCTAGAAGTATCCAGGACCCTAGAGTGTCTTGTTAATCCTCAGACACTTCACTTCTATAGAGGTTTGCTTAAAATCATGCCAAATCTTGGAACCCTGTGAAATAAACATAAAAGTACATCAAACCCACTAACATTACTCTAAGAACACATAAAATTCCAAGCTTTAAGCATCAAAATTGTTATATTTTGATAGCACATCAACACTCAACTCAAAATTGTTGTTCATCCTAAGGCGACAGACTCAATCTACATAAGCAATATAGCAATACACAGAGTTAAATCTAATGGCATACATCATCTCTAAATCAAACATAGATACCTACACTAACTCATAAATGCATATCAAATAGTCATCAAACAAACCAATGCAGATGAATATATGTATTAGTGTAACTATAACAAGCAAGGTAACAATAGATAAGCAAAAATTGCTGAAATAGTATAGAATCAATGATGTAATGCAAGTGCCCTCTCACAAAAGAAGTCTCATATCCAACTCATAATAGTATTTTTAGATTTGATGCTTGGACTAAACAAAACCACTGACACTCACAATAGATATTTAAACACTGTGCTCACTACCATATGTTTTCCCCTATATTCATAGCACGACCTTTGACTACTTGGAAATGGATTACTATAGGACTTTTTGGGCTTGTAACGTAGGCTCAAGGGCTTTGGTATGATATTTTAGGAACATAGTAACCAATGTCCCTCCTTGACACTGCGTTATTTTGAACTTTTGCCATACCAACACTATTATTTTTCAATTCATTCTTCCCTTCTCCTTTTTCAAACTTTTTTGGGTGCCTTACTCATATTTTTATCTCATTGCCTTTTATCTTCACATTCTTTTTCTTTTTAGCTCATTATTTTAGCATGTATTTAATTTCTTGCACCTATAGCACATTTCCCCCCTTTTACATGTATCACTAGCTTTCGCCCTATTTAATATGACTTTCCTTATACCAGTCACCCTCAACTTAGGTTTTTGGCCTGAGTTGAGGTGCACGATATCTAACCTACGACATAGGGCAATAGCTAACCAATGAACTAAGGCCACTTTTGGAAGTCACCCTTAACTTAAGCTTTTTTGCCTTAATCAAGTTGTATAATATTCACGAAATAGGAAGGCCCAATTTAGGATTTCACATTCAACAATGCTCGAATACTTAGGTTTTTATAAAGAGAAGAATTCATGCAAAGCTCAAACATTAGGATCAAGGGATACATTAAGCGTTTGGTTGGTTATTTAGGCTAAGTAGACTAATATGAACAACAACCTGAAATCCTTTCCTAATCAACTGACCTATAATCTATGTCAAAGTAACAAAGTAAGTTCTAAATTGAAACACAGTATAAAAATTAAGCAAAGAAACTTACACATATATGGCACTGACTACACTATCAACAAAGACTCTCAAATCATGCTTGTCATAAAAATTAAACATCACTTATCAGAACAAGCAATGTCAATAATCAATTTCACATGGTTCTTATCAAGACTACCTAGAAAAAATTTGATGGGTATCATTTTTCATAAAACCTAACGTATTCCATAGACTTTAGTACTACATGGTACTAATAGTGCTTACAATTCCTAAACATGTTGGTTCAATAGTAAATAAACATCCTTATAGAAAGAACATAGGCAAGAATGCCCCTTGGACTCAAAATTTGGGATAGTTATAGTCCATGGTTACTTAGACTTCACTAAGGCCTATAAGTACCCACACCCTATCAAAAAGAGTTTGCATTGTCTTTAGTGTAACATAATATGACTAAATCAAATCAAAGGGGTCAAAACGAACATACCTAGGCACCTAATCGCTAGTCTTTGGCGGTGACCACTCTCAACCTTCCTAGTAATATCCTTAGTAACGGCAACATCTCCGAAGGGTCAAACACCCCTCATCCTCTCTAACTCACATGTCTGTTGGGCCTCCTTATTTGCTATACAGTGAAGTCTCGCAACCTCGAACTTCTCTGCCTCTATCAACTATGCCTCTCACCTCACAATACCTAGATCATCACTCTCTAGGTAAGTACTCTTCTAGAGGGTAGGGATTGGAAACTTCTCAAGGCCAAATAGATCAACAACCACTTCATTGGGATCAAATAGAGGAAGCCCAAGCGATGTTGATGTTGCTGCCCTTATCTCAGATCGTAGCTGCTGGATCTTTGCTCGAATGGATGTCATGTCAATAGGTTAGGCTGAACTAAGGCTCTACTCCACTCATCTCTTTTAAACCATTAAGCGGGTCAGATAGCAATTTGGTTAAGGACCTACTAAACCCCAACAATGGGTCATAGAAGATTCTATAGTTTGAAGGGCATGGTTTCATAATATGCTTGAACCCTAATTTAGGAGATTGGCCTTAGGTCCATTTATGACTCAACCATGGACATACATCATATAGATTGGGTCATAGAAGCCTTCAACACTTAGAAAGTTTTAGAAATCTTACCTGGGGTCCACGAACCCCATTTACAACTAGTAGTTTTATCTTTGGGCCATAAAGTTGGCTCGTGGACTAGAGTGCACAATAATTTGCTTATTAGAAGTGTTCTATAAGTTATTGTATGAGTCGTGGTGTGTACCATAGCTCATGGAACTGGTCATAGAACAACTTTTTGTATCTTTTTAGCCCAATTTGTCTAACTTAGCCTTGTTCTTGCATATCCTTCATAGAACAAATTGTTACCCTATTTTCCATGAGTCCTAAAAGTCCAAAAATTACAACCAAAATGATAAAAATAAACTACCTACAATTCCAATTAAAAATAGTACAAAAACACTATTATTATACTTAATATCTTGGTTTGTATAAGGACCCTGATTTTTGTATAGCTTTGGTGATGCTTGAAATTTGGTTTCGAAAAGTTTTGGGCCAAGGTGACACCTTATGAAAACTCCAAGCTCAATCTAAGTTCACTATCAAGACTTTATTTCAAGCTCATTTATGTTTTTTAAGGCTATCATGGGTCTCCTAAATCAATTCAAGTTCAAAGGAATTTCATTGGCTAAGTTTTTCATAAGTACCAATAGAAGGGTCAATTTTGAATGGGCATATCTCTTAGCACAAAATGAACTAGATGGCCGATGAGCTATCAAATTAAAGATCTTTAAATTGGATTTCTAATACACTTAGTTTCACCTCATTTCAAGTTCGGATGAAGGAGTTATGACCATTTTCGTAAGACTATCCTGCGTAGTGTTGCCACACAGGCACCTACACAAGTAGTGAGGCTTCTCATGACCTGTTGGAATAACCTGGGGACCTAAATGACCATTTTTAGTCTAAGTTATGCGGAACAACCAGTGGCACAGGCTATATGGCTTGCCACTGACCGTGTGGCTGGCCCTACGGTTGGTGTGTGAGTCAAGGTTGGCGTAGGAGGGAGCATTTTGATAAATTATGGTGCCACGGCCCTTCTCACTGACTATGGAAAGCTAAAACGGCCATGTGCCAAGGCATGAACTCTCCTGCCATCAATATTTTTGCCAAAGTCTTTCTTTACAGGCGGTCCACACAATCCATGGAGTGTCATACGACCCGTGGTGCCTTCCATATAGGTGAACCTTGCCTATTTTTTCCTAAGTGTTGAAGTCAAGTTCCAACTTCAAGAAATTTTTCTAAGTGTGGGTTCACGGGCAAGTTCAAGGACCATGTAATGCAACACGGACCGTTTACCCTCCAGTCAAATGACTTTCGATAAATTTTTACTCTGATTCATTAATGGTATTTTCATAAATTTGATTATTTTGATTGGTCTTTTAAGAATTCCTATGCTATTATAAGGTTATGCAAAGATTAAAACCTATTTCAACCATTAAAGAATCACTCTTCATATTTTAAAACCTCTCAAAAGCTTTCCACAAAAGAACTCTCAGAGATTTCAACATTTGAGCTTGGGAACTCAACTCTTCTTCGAAATTCTACTCTAGTTCTATCATTTGATACTCGATCTGGGGTTTCTTCATCTTAGTGAAGGTATGCGGGTTTTGATCATTTATTACCTTCTAATCAAGGAGATCGAAACTATTCTCAAGCAATTTTATGAATCTCTAGCTTACTTTAAATCGGGGTTTTGAAAATTTTGATTCTTAAAATTTTATTTATGCATGGGTAGTGTTTATTTGATGATTTTATGGTGATTTAAATCATTATATGTGGATTTACTTTGGGTTTATGGAGTTATAAGTATGCATATCTCTTTAAGACTTGTTTATGCATGAGTGATGTTATGTTGGATTTAAATATGGGTTTAATGGTGTATTTTCTTCAATTTCACTTTATATTGTTGATTTTAGATTTAATCCTAATTATCAATGACTTTATCATGTCATTCATAGAATTTTCATTCATGATATTGGACTATTTTGAGAAATTATATTATGGGTTAATCCCAATTATGTTCTATAATATAATTTTTGATATGATATGGGTTATGATAAGAATGTCATCACATATATGTATATTTATTATGGCTCTTTGAGCATTTTGGATTCTTCCACCATTTTGTATATGAATGGGCTATTCTTATACATGAGTGTATTGACTACGAGAGTTTCTTTTGGCCTTTAAGCCTAACAATGCATTTAAATAATTTTGGAAATGACTATTGTCTCTTGGGAGCATGTCTATGTGTGTGTGTATATATATTGTAACAACCAGTGAAATTATCAAAATACCCATATAAATGACCATGTACATAACGAGTCTTTCCATGCTCCATTCGCAAATTCAAGATCGATTTACAATCAGCGTGAAAAATTGAGTGTCTTGACTCAATTTTAGAGTAACCAAGGCGAATTAAAATTTTCTCTAATTAAATTCTGTACGGTGAGGTTTTCGTACCCAGGACACGATGCACCTAGGACACGGAGCCACAATTAGGAATTTTCTTCAAGTTTCGACTCATGAACTTTATTTTATAGCAGGCACTCATGTAACTTGGTGTCAAAGCATGTATGTAGGTTTGAAAGTAACTATGTATGGAATCATATGAACATGTAAAAGAGTGACTACATGGTTAATAGTTTTGTGGGAGTTGGTGAGTGCCTTTATGTGCCAAGGAAGGCTCTATGTTTCATACCAAGTAATACGAAATCAAGTAACCTTACATACCTCGTTGTCAGACCTTGTTACTATCTCAAGATAACCTTCCCTTCCTCCAAATACTTATC